>JAXCMG010000095.1:1562304-1575607 GCA_034642415.1 Podarcis siculus | reverse complement strand
TTTCTTTCTTTCTTTCTTTCTTTCTTTCTTTCTTTCTTTCTTTCTTTGTATAAGCTTCTGCTGGTAGCAGCGCTACCACCTCCATCTTTGCATAGGACTCCCCCCTACACAAGTTGGTTAAAGGAAAAATACTGGAGGAGCCATAGAGGAGGACTCTTTCCTGCCCATGGCAAGTTTCTTTTCTTACACCTAAACTTTCTGTAGCACCATAATGTCAATACTGCAAAGGGTGGGGGGAATAACCCAAAACACCAGAGGCTTAAATGCCATGTCAGTGCACTTGTTCTCTAGAAAGAAAAAGATAAGCTATTTAGGCACCCACAAGAGCAGACGGGAAAATGAAGACGGGAGAAAGATTCAGCACTTCCACCACCACCCCATACATTGTTTGTGAATTCCAGGGGAGCAAAACCTGTAGCTCTTCAGAGGCTGCTAGACTACAACTCCTGCCATCCCTTACCATTGGCCAGGCTGGCCGTGACTAATGGGAGTTTGAGTCCAACAACATCTGGAGAGCCACAGGCTCCCCATCCCTGGTATATTCCAAGACTGGCTGTGACACTATGTCCAGGGATGCTTTGCACAAAGACCCTCTTCCCCAAAGCAACGTAGGAACAGAGGAACTGCCTCACTGGCTTAGGAAGTTAGTCTTCACTGCTATGACTAAAAATATAGAATTGCAGTTTGGTCGGCAGCATATGTCATTCCAATTTCACTTTGGGTTTTACTTTCAGAGGTGTCCATTGGCTCAGTGGGAATTAAGCTCGGATGTCTACGTGACTCTGCTGGATTGTGGTCTGAGACTTTTATTTAGCATTATTTTCCATTTACTGTATTCACAATTGCTAACATAGCTTACAATGTGATGCCGCATTTCACATTTTAAAAAGAAACCTACCTGCATACTAACTTTTTAAACCAAACTTTCAATAATTCATTGTGAAAACCAAAGAGAGGTTAAAGCACGTTGGCAGGAAATTAATCTTGTTAACATTCTTGTTTGATAAACTGCCCCATGCTTTTAGGTGATATTATGGTTACCTTTTTTCTTTTTCTGTTCTGTTCTGCCCTTTTCTCCTCCTCTGCTCACCTGCTACAAGACTTCTCTTCAGATTTCCACCTCTGTTTTACGTTCAGATGCATTGACCATAGTTGCCACCAATCACTGTTTGCTATATCCTCTTATAGCATCTGCCTTGAGCACGTGATGTTCCAGAGCTTTCTTTTTTTGATCAAGTCATTCCTGTATGATTTGCTTTCTCCATGCCCTTTGTTCCCCAGGTCCTTTCCTAGTGAATCTAAGCCTTAGGGTAGGGTAGCAGCAATTGTCCTTTTTAAGAAGTTCATTTACCTTTAGGGTGATAAAACCAGGTTCACCACCTCTCTAGAGTGAGCTCTGCTTGCATTGTGGTGTCAGGTGGAAACTGGCTGGACTTAGATGGACACACTTCTACACTGAGGTTTGGAACCATTAGGCAACTTCATCTGGCTCCTGGGGTGTGTGAACCAGGGGCATCACCTGGAGGGGGGCATAATCTTGCTCCCTTTAGCCCCCTGCTAGTCCATGGGGTCTGGCCTGGGTTGCAGATGTGACTTCCCCACCCATCTTTTCTTGAGTGTGGTCATCATTGCTATGCGCAGCTTTGGTTGCTGGTTAACAGTGTTGGTATTTCACGTCTCCGATGCTGCAGATGAGATTGGTGTAAATCACAAGACTGTCTGGGAAGAGCGTGTGAACGGAAGACAGTTTTATCTCATCCACTGTATGTACTATTTGTACTGTACTTTTGCTTTTACTTGTGCCGGTTCTTCTCTCGGAGCTGGAGAGAGAGGACGCCATGACTCCTTTGTCTGTACATTAAAAAAAGTAAAGGTAAAGGGACCCCTGACTGTTAAGTCCAGTCGCGAACGGCTCTGGAGTTGTGGCACTCATCTCGCTTTACTGGCCGAGGGATCCGGCGTACAGCTTCCGGGTCATGTGGCCAGCATGACTAAGCCGCTTCTGGTGAACCAGAGCAGCACACAGAAATGCCATTTACCTTCCAGCCGGAGCGGTACCTATTTATCTACTTGCACTTTGACGTGCTTGTAAACTGCTAGGTTGGCAGGAGCAGGGACCGAGCAATGGGAGCTCACCCCGTTGTGGGGATTCGAAACGCCGACCTTCTGATCAGCAAGCCCGAGGGTCTGTGGTTTAGACCACAGCACCACCCACATCCCTTTGTCTGTACATAGTGTGTAAATAAATACGTAGATTAGCTCTACGTTGTCTCACGCTTCTTGCTGTGTTATGCTAGAAGATTAGTGTGCATATATCATTTGATATATGCCGCTGAAGCACACTGGAGAAGAAGGGAAGTGCCTTTTCTAGCGCTGCGCATACCGGAGGACGCTCAGAGTTCGGGGGCTGCAGGGGCATCCCAGGGCGTTTTCCAACAAACAGCACTGAGAAGGAATTTTACTCATGGGCGTAATTGACTGAAGGGCCAGGAAGATTTTGTGCCTTCCATATTACAAGGGTCTCTGGGTCTGTTCAATTATTGGCTATGTCAGTTCTGTCACAACTTTTCCATTGGAGGGAGAAGGTCATCATAAAGGATCCATACCTTATCCAACTCCTCCTAGTTACCTAGCAGGTGGGTTGGGAGGTGACATCGGCCAGTAGTCAGCCTGACCCATTTGATGCCCAACCAAGGATGTGCCATTTAAAGTTGTGGTCATGTTCAACTCTAAACTCTTCTCTCTGGCTTGTCATTGTTTCCAGACGCTTGTCCTCTGCAGGGAAGTACCTGGTGTGGAAACTATAGATGTTGTCTGGTGTGTGGGAGAAAGGATCCAATTTGTCGTGCTTTAAAGTTGGCCTGTTAAAGAGATTCCATTTGGGGTAGAAAGTTCAAAAATACAAATACAGCATTTTCTGAGATGAGAGGCAGCTTAACTTAAATCTATCATACTGTATTATCTGGACAACTTTATACGGATACATGCTGAGAGGACATTAGAAGAAGAAGAAAAACCTATTGGGCTCAGTGATGTGTGGAATTTCTGTGTATGTTTTCACTCTTTATGTCTGTTCACCTGGAAAAAGCTAATAGGAAAAGACACAAACAATTGCCTCTGGATATTCACCTGTAGCTTAGCTGGCTTGGGATGTTGAATCACAACATCTGCTGAACGGATTTCGAGTGCAGCTCCTTTGCTCAAAGTAATTATTTGTGTTTTGGTCACCAAGCGGGTAAACGTTTGCCGACTCCCTCTGATGGCAATTATTTCAGATCTCTATGTTTTAAAACCTAAAGTTAACGATCCCGAAGAACTTCTTCCCAATGTAATTAACTAATTAAACAATTTTAAAGAAACAAATATAAAGAGTTATTCATGCTGCAAGATATTGCTGAAGGGGCCTTTGGTGGGAGCCATTAGCATTTGCACAGAATCTATAACCATTAGAACTGCTATTACTCTCACATTCTTAATAATCTCTTCTCAAGATGTGCTGCCGTTCTATGTTGGAAGAGTTTTGTGCGCACACCTTTGCCTGCCATATGGAACTCTGTCCCTCCTAGGATTTCACAGACTGAGCCTCTGCCTATAATTTGCAGTGTGTTGGATTCTAATTAAAGCCAAACCAGATAACCAGAAAAGTTCCAATTTATTCATTCATTTTCTGCTTCAAACAAGGTTGTTGTTTTTTTGCTTGCAGTATTAACAAGGAACATTCTCTACATAACAGCGTTTCCCCTTGGAAGGTGGTGGATCCCTTGGAAAGTGGGGGACTCTCCTTCCTTGGAGATTTTAAAGCAGAGTTTGGATGGCCATCTGTCATGGATGCTCAGGACCACAGTACCTCAAGGACCGCCTCTTCCCATATGAACCTACCCGGTCTCTGAGATCATCTTCTGAGGCCCTCCTTCGTGTGCCTCCACATCAAGAGGCCCGGAGGGTGACAACACGAGAACGGGCCTTCTCTGCAGTGGCTCCCCATCTATGGAATGCTCTCCCCAGGGAAGTTGGCCTGGCACCTTCATTATATACCTTTAGGCACCAGGCAAAAACCTTCCTTTTTAACCAGGCCTTTGGTTATTCTTATTGACACCCAATACCCTGTTAGAAGGGACGCAGGTGGTGCTGTGGGTTAAACCACAGAGCCTAGGACTTGCCTATCAGAAGGTTGGCAGTTCGAATCCCTGCGACGGGGTGATCTCCCGTTGCTCAGTCCCAGCTCCTGCCAACCTAGCAGTTCGAAAGCACGTCGATAAATAGGTACCGCTCTGGCAGGAAGGTAAACGGCATTTCCGTGCGCTGCTCTGGTTTGCCAGAAGTGGCTTAGTCATGCTGGCCACATGACTCGGAAGCTGTACGCCGGCTCCCTTGGCCAATAAAGCGAGATGAGCACCGCAATCCCAGAGTCGGCCACGACTGGACCTAATGGTCAGGGGTCCCTTTACCTGTACCTTACCCTTTTAGAATGTGGTGGTTTTTTTTTGGGGGGGGGGTTATTGGGTTATTGCTTTTGGTTTGATTTTATATGTTGTAGTCTTGTTGTGAACCGCCCTGAGACCTCTGGGTATAGGGCGGTATATAAGTTGGATAAATAAATAATAAAATAATAATGCTTGTCGAGATTCCTGCATACATAAAGCAGAACAGGACAGAAACTCAAACTGGCTCATGTAAGAAGTGTTCTAACTTTCATGAAAATCATCATCATCATCATCATCATCATCATCATAATTTGTATCCTGCCCTCCCCGGCCAAAGCCGGGCTCAAAGCAGCTAACAACATATAACATCATATAAATAAGACGATACGCATAATACAAGCGATCAGTTAATTAAGATACATCCCACAATTAATTCAAACAATTAAAATTAAAATTAAAACTGGACAAGTGGCAATCTTCAGGTTAAAATGGGAAGCGGTTAATATTCGCCAAGACCAACTGTTTCCACTGATATTATAAGGACGTATGAGTGAGCTGCCCTCCATCCTTATACTTATTCTGCGACTGGGGTGTTAACAAAAGAAAAAAGTGCAAAATAGCTACAGGACCACTTTTATCAGGCATGACCACCCTGCTGTGCTGCATGATAGCCCTAAGGCTTCCCAACTGTAACTTTCTTAATGATCAGGATTGCTACTATACAATGTAGAGTAGCTGCAGGGGCAAGTGTGGGGCAGGAGAAGCATTTGGCACAAAGCCTTGAGCTCAAAGGGGGCTTCCACATTAGTAAAAAATAGGGGGGGGGAAAGATTTGGTCAGTTTTGCAATCTTGTTTGTATATGCACATCGAACAAGAATGGGGCACCAGTAGCTGCAATTTTTAAGCAAATAAGAGATGTGAACCTGCAAAACACATACAAATATAGATTTTTGTCATATTAAAGAGCTTTAAAATTGGGAAAGGAGTACGACAAGGCTGTATATTGTATCCCTGCTTATTTAAATTATATGCAGAATTCATCATGCGAAAGGCTGGGCTGGATGAATCCCAAGATTGCCGGAAGAAATACCAACAGCCTCAGATATGCAGATGACACAACCTTGATGGCAGAAAGTGAGGAGGAATTAAAGAACCTTTTATTGAGGGTGAAAGAGGAGAGCGCAAAATATGGTCTGAAACTCAACATCAAAAAAATGAAGATCATGGCCACTGGGCCCATCACCTCCTGGCAAATAGAAGGGGAAGAAATGGAGTCAGTGAGAGATTTTACTTTCTTGGGCTCCATGATCATTGCAGATAGTGACAGCAGTCACAAAATTAAAAGACGCCTGCTCCTTGGGAGAAAGGCAATGACAAACCTAGACAGCATCTTAAAAAGCAGAGACATCACCTTGCCAACAAAGGTCCATATAGTTAAAGCTATGGTTTTCCCAGTAGTTATGTATGGAAGTGAGAGCTGGACCATAAAGAAGGCTGATCGCCAAAGAACTGATGCTTTTGAATTATGGTGCTGGAGGAGACTCTTGAGAGTCCCATGGATTGCAAGAAGATCAAACCCATCCATTCTTAAGGGAATCAGCCCTGAGTGCTCACTGGAAGGACAGATCCTGAAGCTGAGGCTCCAATACTTTGGCCACCTCATGAGAAAAGAAGACTCCCTGGAAAAGACCCTGATGCTGGGAAAGATGGAGGGCACAAGGAGAAGGGACGACAGAGGACAAGATGGTTGGACAGTGTTCTCGAAGCTACCAGCATGAGTTTGACCAAACTGCGGGAGGCAGTGGAAGACAGGAGTGCCTGGCGTGCTCTGGTCCAGGGGGTCACGAAGAGTCGGACACGACTAAACGACTAAACAACAACAACAACAACAAATTCTAGGCTGCATCAACAGAAGAATAGTATCCAGATCAAGGGAGGTAATTGTACTGCTCTATTCAACCACATGCTGGCCACATGACCCGGAAGCTGTACGCCGGCTCCCTCGGCCAGTAAAGCGAGTCGGTCATGACTGGACCTAATGGTCAGGGGTCCCTTTACCCTTTACCTCTTCAACCACCACAACAACAGTTCATAAAGTTTAGTGATGATATATTGGTTCAGATGGCGACAGAGGTGAATGTGCCCTCTCAGACCAACAAACCACTCCCTCTTTTTGATTTGTTTCCTTGTGCCATCATTTTATTTATTTTTCATTACGGCTAGGGCCCTCAAAAGCTGTAGGTGGCCTGGGCCCTCTCTGGATCTCTAAGAGGGTCTGGGTACCTGAATATCTCTCAAATGCTATGCCAGTCCTGCCCCTCCATCAAGTCTGGTGCATTGGTTCCAGACGTAGCACATTTTCCAAGATCGAAGATTTTAACTGCTAATCTTAACCGTTGAGTGCTAAATGATTATCTTCTCTTAAGGACCTTCCCATCATATGAAAGGGGGATTGAAGGCTCTGATCTGTAGCCCACACGGTTTGGAAGAATGCCTGGGTGGCGCTAATATGGATGTCCTTACATTCTTGAGCATTCACAACCAGGTTGCTTTCCCTCAGTCACACAAGCTGTGTAAAGCTTAATTCAAACCCATTTGGGTCCTGTTTTTGTTTGCGTAAACAAACCATCAGCTGAAGCGAGTTCAGAATTGTTATTCCAGGCTGGGAACCATGAAGGGTTGCCAACTACCTTTTCCTGGCAGGGCTTCTGTGTCTAACAGCTGGAGAAATTTAGCAGGTGAAATATTCCCCGCTGCATTTCCGTGCCAGGAAAAGCTTCCTGCGTTGTGTTTTTGCCCGTCGGGCAATTATTAAAGACAAATGAGCCCTGCCAGAAAACGTTGGCAACTGCATAACCATGGGCGGGCGGGCGGCGAGGACACAAAAATCATATGTCTTAACAATGAGGTAACAATATGATTATGCTGAGGAGTCAAAGAAGCTTGTCTTCCTTAGAGGCCATGCCCAAGAGGAAGAACTGTAATGTTTTGAAACCAAATTGAAGTTTATATTTTTCTAAGGCTCGAAGTGAAAGTCTGTGGAGAATAATTATATGAAACACCCTGAATGGAGTGTGAAATGTCTCCAGTGCCAACCCAAGCTATGAATAGCATTATTAGATATTCATGGCTCACATTTCATGAGGGCTTGTGAAGCAGATGTGAGGCTGGTCCCAGCAATAATTTTAAGCGAGCGGGAACGTTTCCTGTCATTTTTATCAATGTCGAACTATACAGGACATATTAAACTGAAAAATAAAATGGGAGGGAGGCATAATTAATAATCAATTTTCCTTTCATGACAATCTGCTAATATTTCCCCTCAGAGGATTTCAGGTTTCTCTTGAGTATTTTTCTTGGAGACAAATATGGCCCTCAAATAACTTAGACCTTCCTCAGATTGTTCCAGGAGGTCTCTCTGGAGTCCAGTTCTCTCCCCTCACCATTAACACAGTTCTTTCCTGCCAGAAAGTATATATTGTTGCAATAAAAAAACCCTAAATGATCACTGTTTTAGAGTGTAAGGTGCTGAGGGGCTCTGAAAATATTATGGAATGGCCTCCCCTGCTGAAAAGCTTGAACTAAAAATCCCTTGACACTTCAGTCTTCATGAAGTAACTTTTTTTCTGTTTTTGGTAGAATCAGTGCAAGTTGATTAAACTTATTGCAGCCTGACTCACTGTGAAATGGAGTGTCTTAATGTGATTTAGCATTGTAAAACATTTGGTTACATACAAATCGCAGCGACTAAAATGATTACAGGTCAGGTGCAACATAATGGATCTATTCATGAAAATTTCACAGGGGCCCCCTTGCTCACAAATATGACATTATTTACGTGGAAAAACTGAGGTCACACATTAAGTGCATAAGAATGCGTCGTTTTGGATTTATGAAACTGCTTTTGCCCACACTTAAGTGTTCTTGTCTCAGTTACATTCCCAGTGGAATACATCTCCCCAGTCAGGGTGGTAAAAGGGAATAGTTTGAGCTCTAAACCATAAAATAATAATAATAAATCAAGGTGAAGTAAAACAAGATGAAATTTTTGAAAACCGTTGCTCACTTGCTTTCAGCATAAATATGTTCGCAATGTTTAACTGTGGAGTTTTGTATAGGCTTAATTTGAACTGAGGGCTGCTTCCTATATAGGGTACATGAATTACCCAGATAGTCCTCCAGCAACAGGCTCACAAAATAGATGTATCTTTTAAAGTACCTGTCAGATAAAGAATGACGCAAAGCAGCAACAATATATACATTTGCTTAAAGTGTTTTATTACACACACACACACACACACACACACACACGTATACACCCACTTTTCAGATAAGGGCTTCAGTATATACAATATGCTTGACTGGATCAGGCCACTGCTAGTTCTCCCTGAAAGTGAGGGCTGTACCTAGTGACACAACAGAGCTTCCAGTACCCACATGCCCTCAAAATCAGGTTAAGAACTTAATTCGTTCCGGAGGTCCGTACTTAACCTGAAACTGTTCTTAACCTGAAGCACCACTTTAGCTAATGGGGCCTCCTGCTGCCGCTGCGCTGCCAGAGCCCGATTTCTGTTCTCATCCTGAAGCAAAGTTCTTAACCTGAAGCACTTTTTCTGGGTTAGCAGAGTCTGTAACCTGAAGCGTATGTAACCTGAAGCGTATGTAACCTGAGGTACCACTGTAGTTAACTCAAGAAGAAGAAGCATACTAGACAATATTGAATATTCAGGGGCTGATATTACTGGCAAGCGGACAGATTTATACCTCAAAAATAGGAGTCCCATTGTTATAACTCTTAAAAATCCATTGTTTGCTTGATAAAGCTGAACATGATGAATGCTCAGGAAGGATTTGCATTCACATTCTCCACATTTTATACAGACTTTGTATTTTTAGCTGTCCTGTTTCACATTTCTTTATCTATGCCCCCTTGAAAAGCAAGGTAAAAAAAGGATACTCGCTTGGAGGTTTCCTCCCCACCATTGATCGCTGTGGCACCACTAAATGCAGCCTGTATCAAACCCAGGTATTGCACTGAATTCCTCCACCAACCACTTTCTAACATAAAATGTTTTCTCTTACCAAACTTTAGGTCTAATTCTCCATGATCCAACTGGGGGAAACTGCAGCTCTTCATCTTTCTACTTGATTAGTTCCTGATCAATATGTCTGGTTATTAAGATGTAACTGAAAGAGCTGTTTGCCAATTTTACTTGAAAGACTGTGAGGTCCTTTAGAAGTGGGGTTGTGTCTGGATATCTTGGGTGGTTATTACTGTTGCCCACTGACCTACTGTCACCTTGTTTCGCACCACCAGCAGCATGAAAGGTGTGAATGAAAACCCTGACAATGATAACCAAATGTTCTTGCTAAGTACAGGCTTACAGAATTATTCTAAAATCTCTGCAGGCACCCTGTCAGCATCTCATACCCCTTTTTGATTCTCAAGGATGCATGGCTAGCAGTAGACACAAGGGAAAAAACCAACAACATCTAAAGCACATGGGCTAATAAAACACAGAACATTTGTGTAAAGTAGTGATATTCTCAGAACAGGACGATGCAAGCATCAAGACGGGAGCACTATTTTCAGGCTGTGCATCAGCCATGTGTATGCCCCAGGTAACAAGGTGAATCGGGATGATTTGGGGTAGTCTTTTATGCCACTCAAGTCAGATCATCCAGACCATTAAGGAAGGACTGGATGCTTCCTTCAACAATGGTGAAATATTTGGGTTGGATCCACAGTTGTATTCAAAGTCGGGGAAGATGGAACATGACACTTTGTTGAATGTTCCCCATGGTGCCTGAAAATCTCCCAACAGATGGGGATGATTCCAAAATGGTATATTATAAGAGAATTTCTCAGAATGTTATTTTCAGTTGTGTTCTTTCATTTTCTTGTAAGAGTCTGCTAATTTTCCATTAGCCACCACAAAACCATTGCCTTAGCCTTGGTGATTCCTCACTTGCCTTTGGTGCTTTGTGGGGAAACATTTATTTCTGTTTCTGGTGCTTCCAGGCTTACTGGATATTTTTTTTTAAGTGTGCCAGAATGCTAAGCTTGATTTTAAATGACATGACTCTGAACTTTGCCAGGTAGTTTTGGTGGTGAAGCTACAGAAATCTACATTATAATGCACACTTAGAGAAAGAATAATTTGTGGCAGGCACAAGTTGAAATGAAGAAAGAAATATAAATAACCTCCCATAAGTCAGGTCCTCCATCATGGAGGGCACGTGTTGCGATGAGATCACCAGAAACTGCCTCCCTGTTGTGGGGCGGGACCATTTGGATGGCCACAATGCTTCATTGGTTGCCCCTCTGTTGCTGGGGCAGAAATTTGGTCAGTTGGGTTGGCTATTGGCTGCTAAACGTCGCTGGAGAGTTTCACTTTCTTGCAACGTGCAGTGGATCACCTGCCCTCCTCTCCCTATATTTAGGGTTGTTCTTATGGCTTTGCTATGCCTGTCTAGGGGTCATCTGTTTTGGAGCAGGGGCCCGGTAGGAATTTTGCCATTTGGCTGATTGGCTGGTACCACTTGGTTTTTGCCTACTGTGTAGCAAATCTTCACAACTTTGTAAGGTTGGCGGTTAGGCATTTGGTTCAATGTTTTGGGGAGGGGACGTGGTTGGCTGTGCCTGCCCCTCCATTGCAGCTGCTAGGGAATTCCGTTAAAGGAATCCAAGAGCTCGCCTTGCTTTTGTCCGAACCCTGTCAAGGGGCTAGGGCCACGCCACAGTCCCTGGGAGCATCTGGGGTGAGCTGGGAGATCAAAGGAGTTCTCACTCCCCCAGGATGCTTTCTCTTACTGACATATGGTGGTGCCCAGTGTCAGTCCTGTTCCTGCCACCGTGCATGTTCAGGTAGTCTGGAACCCATGTCTAAGCAACCACTCACATGCTGCAATCAATAAAGTTGTGCCCAAAATTTAATGACGAAAACCTTAAACTAAAATCTGTGTCTATTGTGTCTTCATTTGGGAGTGGTTTTTGGGGTCTTGCAAAAAAATGTAGAGTTGGATTGTGTAAAGACTGGGTTATTTGGGGTGTGTGTGTGTGTGTGTGTGTGTGTGTGCTTTGCCTATGAAGAGTCAGTAAAGAGTAGGAGAAGCAGAAGACATTGCCATGGATACATCAGGAAGCCCCCTTGTGGCCTTTCAAAGACTAAATATATTAGTAGTTCCTGTTGGTGTTCATTTTGTTTCTTTGCAGCAAATACAGAATTTAGCTTTGCTGATTTTGATGAAAACTGGCTTTGTTGGCAGACTTTGCTTGGCACAACTACAAAGCTGTTCATGGGAACCTTGGAGGTTTATTTAGATTCCTTAAATGTTCTGGCTTGGTAGTATCTGAGGTGTTTTAACACTCTCGGGACCTATGACGTTCCAGCTTGCCAAAGGTGCCAAGCAGTCAAACAAAATAAAAATATAGTACCATTGTTGTTTTGGATTTTCGTGTCTTTGAGGTTCGTTAGAGGTGTCATCAACAAGAATGAAGAATTTTTATTGTTATTATTATTTGGCACCACTTGCCTTTTCTGCATAAAAGATGACAGGAAGGAACTCAGTTGAAAAGGAGACCCTAATTCCTCCTCACCCGAATCCTCATGGATTTTCAAAAAAAAAAACAAAAACAAAAAAACAAAAAAAAAACCCCCCCCCCCTATTTCTGACCAGATAGAGAAAGCAATCTACACTCCTTTTCAGTAAATACACTCACCCTGTCTCTTGAGAGCCAGTGTGGTGTAGTGGTTAAGAGCGGTAGTCTCGTAATCTGGTGAACCGGGTTCGATTCCCTGCTCCTCCACATGCAGCTGCTGGGTGACCTTGGGCCAGTCACACTTCTCTGAAGTCTCTCAGCCCCATTCACCTCACAGACTGCTTGTTGTGGGGGAGGAAGGGAAAGGAGAATGTTAGCCGCTTTGAGACTCCTTCGGGTAGTGATAAAGCGGGATATCAAATCCAAACTCTTCTTCTTCATCATCATCTTCCATGCATCTTTGGGGAAACAGCAGTAAAAGAGATCCCTGGATTTCCCTGCTTTCATTTAGAATTGAACAGGTGTGAATTATACAGCAAAATCATACAACAAAAAATTAAAATATGGTAATAAATCTAGCAATAAATGCATAGGAAACATCTAGTGTGTAAATGTATCTTCAAATTTCTTTTTATTCTGGCATGTGTCACTTGTGAATGTTGTTAATGCGAAAAGTGGAATGGACGCTAAATAGACTGCAGAATCTGCAATTAGAAAGGACTGCTGTAGAGATGGCTGTGATTAAGAGATATACAAATAGTTGGAATAACATGATTTAGAGATGCTGGCGAAAACATGATAGTTAGCCAATGCTGAGGAATTTCCCCCGTTAAAGGGAAGGTCAGCCCTTACCAGATGAAACTCATCTGGTATGAAAATGAAAATAATAATAGTAATAATAATAATTATTATTATTATTTACACCCCGCCCATCTGGCAGGGTTTCCCCAGCCACTCTGGGCGGCTTCCAACAAAATATTAAAATACAATAATCTGTTAAACATTAAAAGCTTCCCTAAACAGGGCTGCCTTCAGATGTCTTCTAAAAGTCTGGTAGTTGTTTTTCTCTTTGAGATCTGATGGGGGGCGTTCCACAGGGCGGGTGCCACTACCGAGAAGGCCCTCTGCGTGGTTCCCTGTAGCTTGGCTTTTCGCAATGAGGGAACCGCCAAAGGCCCTCGGTGCTGGACCTCAGTGTCCGGGCAGAATGATGGGGGTGGAGATGCAAATATCTGGGTTGATTAACATAAATATCTGGGTTGATTAACATAAAATGCAAATATCTGGGTTGATTAACATAAAATGCAAATATCTGGGTTGATTAACATAAAATGC
>JAXCMG010000095.1:1498335-1540241 GCA_034642415.1 Podarcis siculus | reverse complement strand
CCTTGATTAAACATTAATAAAATGCAGGCTTATGATTAGATGCCTCAGAAATATTTCCAGTAGTAGCATAGTAATGTCTAATGCTTGCATCTTTGAAGTTTGACAAAGCCAGTCCACAGGTATAGGCATAACGTCTGCACATGGCAGAATCCTTATGGAATCCTTGTGTTCTGTGGAAAGGGTGTGTGTCTGTGTGTAAGCAATATGAAGATAAGGGATATTCATGCATGATGCCAGGAGTTCCAAAGTTTCGCAACCCTGATCATTGACTCACTTTTCAAGAGAAAGAATATGGGGCTATTGCCTCAGTGTTTTCCCCTTCAACATTATTTGCCATTGTCACAGATGCCATTTTTTTGCACAGTTTACATATTTATTAGTCTATTTTGGCTCAAGGTTAGCAACTGGCAAGTCCCAGCTGTGCAATCTCCATCCATCGGCCTGTGCTCCGACGTAAACCAGCGACCCAGACTTCAGAAGCCAGGGCACGCTATTAGCAGAGTGTACTGCGCACACAGAATAGGTGTGAGGCATGTGAAGTCATACCATAGCTACAGATTTATTAATCATAAATCAGAACAAAGAAACATGTCGTCTCTCTCTCATGTCGTCTCAGAGAGAACAGCAAACGCAAAAGCTATATACCAACGGAAGTTCCCAGCATACGGTGCTGGAATGTAAACAGACATGTGACATGCAGCAATCCACACATCTGTTCCTTAAGGTGGAATGGAATTCTCAACAGGTTTATGGGGCTTCATTTGGCTCAAAGGCCTCCTATTTCTAACCCTGGTTTTAGTATAAGGACTCTACAAACAATTCCATTAAGAACTGACACACCTTTAAGAGTACGTGTGAGGATGACGATGTCAATGATTTTAACATTTCAGACCCTCCCCTAAGAAAATGTTCAGTAAGCTGCAATATAAAACCAAAGGACGCAGCAGACAAACAGCATATAGAACAGACTGCCTTGTCGAGTCTCCTTTCTTGGATTATTTTTGTCAGCAGAATCTGAATGGCTACAAGTAGACGTACTGAAAAACCAGTTCACCTTTAAAGGCAAAGTTGCTGAATTTGCACTTTCTGAAACAATAGAAAAACCACAGCACAGCCATCCTTTGAAATTCGCAAATTTCTGAATTATGCATCGCATTGCAGTTCTTCAGCCAAGTTTTTTGTACAAAAGTGCATTGACTAGTGTGAAAATAAATGCATATATCAGTGAAAATAACACATAAAGAGACATATTATATGGGGAAATTACATGAAAATGTGTAGATTAAGAGAAAATTGCAATAAAATGCTGGTGGGTCCCCCCCATATTTTTTGCAAACTGTTGTGGAAATGTGGTGAACCAAATTGAAGTCTTGAAAAATGGAATTAGGCCTTTTCACTCACCCCTACTCACAAAAACCTGAGATACTCTAACTGTGGATTTCCTACACTGGCAAGTGGTTGAACAAAGGTACCACCTTTGTGGTATCTTCCAACTGCATAAAATAGGCCTCAGCTCTACAATTCATCACATCCTCTTAGGAGAGCGAGAAAAATTATCAGGGACGATTCACACCCCGGCCAGCACCTCTTTAATCTTCTACCCTTGGGCAGGAGATATAGAAGTATAATCAGCCATACCAACAGGCTAAAAAACAGTTTTTATTTGTGGGCTGTTAGGCTGCTGAACGGAAAAGAATATAGTGCAACTGACTTTAGGGGTTGGTGTGTTGTGCGACAAGCACACAGAGTGCAATGAGATTGAGTGTTTGTGTGGGGGTAAGGGAAGCTCGGTTAATTTCATTGTACACAGGTTGTACATTGACAATAAAGGTATCATTATTATTATCCTTGTGATTGACAGGTGAACAGCTTCATTCAGATGTCAAATTTGGCCCAGGAGGCTAGTTCCCGATAAGAATTTGGCTCCTGGAGCCAGAAGGGTTTCCCACTCCTGATATGCATAAATGCAACTGATTATATAGAAGGCAACACAATAAATAAAAACAGGAGTTAAACCATTATAAATGGATGAGAAAAGTGATAACTAGAGTATCTAAAACATAGCTGGAAATCCTTGCTTGGCGGAAGTGCCTTCTCAAGTTTCTACTTGAGGTTCCTGCAGAATAAGGGAAGAGAAGGGTTTGGCTGAGCTGATGTCTCTAGGAAAGCCATAAAACCATAAAGTGTGTGTGGAAACATTTGCAGAAGATGCTAACTTTGAATTATTTCCCCCCAAACAAAGTAATGCAAGATCCACCCCCCAATGGAATAATAAAATATTTTAGAAGTGTGTGCTTCATGTTTGTAGACCTAATGTATTTTTTATTATTAGCTATTTCAAACTGATGTTATCTCCATTGTTAATCAAAGGAAAAGGTTGGGTGAGAAATTAAAAGAAGTTACTGGACACCTAATTAAATTTTCCTGATACCAAAGTTAGATATGGAATATTATCTGAGTCTGGAAAATATTTAGAAGATACCATATGGCCAGTGACACAGCTCTGTGTCCACGGCACATACTTCTGTTACCTACTTAAATGTGAAAATACATGCAAAATGTTTCAGTGTCCTTTGGGATTAGATTCTACGCTGCTACAAAGAAAAACACTTTAACGAGTGGATAACGATCAGGTGGGAGTTATATTGAGAGAAGAAAGCAGAGTACCTAAACCAGGACACACCATGCTATATAAAATGGGTTAGTAGTTGAGTCTATATGTGAAGAATGCACTAACTAAACCATCCTTGTTTTAATTCAGCAGTTGGGAACTGCATTCAACTGGGGGGAATAAATCCTTATCTTACCCACTCCACCACCACGGGCCAAGTTTGACAGGTGGGCAGGAACAGTCACCTGTCAATCACTGTCACAGTGACATCCAGTGACTTGCTATGCACACACCCTTTGCCCAGAATAGAAGTGGGAGGACATTTGTGTGTGTCCTTATAAGAAATACCGGTAGATTCTGATAGATCATGCAATGAGCTGACTGTTTGAAATGTCTGTGAGTGAAGCAAGCTTTTCAGGGACTCATCATATTCTCTGCCTGAGACCAAGCTATCATCTACAGACAGTGTGTAGTGCTGAGCAGCTTGGCCAGGTCTCCTACTTGACAGAGGACAGTCCTCTGTCTGACCAGCTGTCAGAAGACGGCCCACTGTTTGAAAGAGTCCTTTGTTTGGAGGGCTGCCTTCCCCAACCTGAAGGAAGGCGGAGCAGGAGGGGCCTTGAAGTTGCCCATCAATGCGAAGCACCTGGACAGCAGTCTGAGCAGGCACACAGGTCACCAGTCTTCCACAGATGCATTATTGAATTTTTAGTTAATTACGTCTAAATTTGCATCTATACATGGAGATTAGCAAATGCAGATTTCATGCAAATATGTGTCCTCTCTTGCCCTCCCTTTTTGGTGAGGTGTAAACGGGACGCGAGTGGCGCTGTGGGTAAAACCTCAGTGCCTAGGACTTGCCGATCGCATGGTCGGCGGTTCGAATCCCTGCGGCGGGGTGCGCTCCCGTCTTTCGGTCCCAGCTCTTGCCCACCTAGCAGTTCGAAAGCACCCTTAAGTGCAAGTAGATAAATAGGTACTGCTTTATAGCGGGAAGGTAAACGGCGTTTCCGTGTGCTGCGCTGGTGCTGGCTCGCCAGAGCAGCTTCGTCACGCTGGCCACGTGACCCGGAAGTGTCTCCGGACAGCGCTGGCCCCCGGCCTCTTAAGTGAGATGGGCGCACAACCCTAGAGTTGGACACGACTGGCCCGTACAGGCAGGGGTACCTTTACCTTTTACCTAAACGGCTGAAAACTGCTCCATAGAACCCTGAGAGCTTCATTTAAATGGCAGAGGTGGCTAAGGAAGAATTAACTCTGTGGCTCTCCAAGTCAGCAGGCATAGAGGGAACTGGCTGACACAAAGAGGGCCCATTCTGAGGCCCTAAGTCAGGTCAAGTACAAAAAAAATGTGCATTGTTCTAAAAGAAAGGACAAAGAAAATAGAAATGATAATGTCTGTCTTATACCCTATTTTACCTTAACCCTTTAAAACCAATTATGTAAAACCTGAAATTCTGTTGTTGTTGTTTAGTCGTTTAGTTGTGTCCGACTCTTTGTGACCCCATGGACCAGAGCACGCCAGGCACTCCTGTCTTCCACTGCCGGCCGAAGTTTGGTCAAACTCATGTTGGTAGCTTCGAGAACACTATCCAACCACCTCGTCCTCTGTCATCCCCTTCTCCTTGTGTCCTCCATCTTTCCCAACATCAGGGTCTTTTCCAGGGAGTCTTCTCTTCTCCTGAGGTGGCCAAAGTATTGGAGCCTCAGCTTCAGGATCTGTCCTTCCATTGAGCACTCAGGGCTGATTTCCTTCAGAATGGATAGGTTTGATCTTCTTGCAGTCCATGGGACTCTCAAGAGTCTCCCCCAGCACCATAATTCAAAAGCATCAATTCTTTGGTGATCAGCCTTCTTTATGGTCCAGCTCTCACTTCCATACATCATTACTGGGGAAACCATAGTTTTAACTATACGGACCTTTGTCGGTAAGGTAATGTCTCTGCTTTTTAAGATGCTGTCTAGGTTTGTCATTGCTCTTCTCCCCAAAAGCAGGCAACTTTTAATTTCATGACTGCTGTCACCATCTGCAGTGATCATGGAGCCCAAGAAAGTAAAATCTCTCACTGCCTCCATTTCTTCCCCTTCTATTTGCCAGGAGGTGATGGGACCAGTGGCCATGATCTTCGTCTTCAGGGATCACTGCCTTGAATAACTCAGAGAAGCTAGGATCTATGCCGTGCAGGGCCACCCAAGATGGACAGGTAATAGTGGAGAGTTTTGACTAAATGTGATCCACCTGGAGCAGGAACCAGCAAGCCACTCCAGTATCCCTGCCCAAAAAACTCCATGGACCTGAAATTTAGTAAATTTTATTTTCTATTTAGAGTCCCCTCATAATCAGAAGCCCTTGTTTAGTTTTTATGTAAATCTGGCACTGCTCATAGGTGTGTGTACCAAAACATACTTGGGCCATAATTTTTTATGGGATTACTCCGACTCCATGTTGGGGCTCCATAATAGGTCTCTTAAGTTAGGTAAGAGCATCTAGGCATACCTACCACCTACCAAGCAACATCTGGGGAGGAGGTGGAAGATATTCACACTAACTGGAGCTCAATACATCATTTCATTCATTGATGCTTCTATTGGCTCATGTTGGCTTTTGGAAACAGCATAGAGGGCAACTGACAAATCAGAGGTGCTTAATCTTGTGTAAGGAAAATATTTGTTTAACGTTTTATTGAGTGAAAATGGTGTCTCATATTTTTAATGTCTGTAGATGAGCCTGCCTGCTAGGGCAGTCTCCCTTTTCTTAAGAGAAATGTTGGGATTTCTTCTTACTTCCAGAACATCTACGAGCTTGTCATAATGTTGTCCATCTTTCCCTGGCTTATGTGACGGTAGGTTCTATCAGATGGGGTGACATAACTATCTGAAGCAAAGAGTTTATAGGAACACTGAAAGACACTGATGTTATCTTTTTAATATTGGAAGGAATAATCCTATTAGAGAAGAAACAAGGGAAACTGTTCTGCCCACAAGGCAGAATTATCTGAAGCCAATTGGTAGAGGTCAGGTTACCCTACAAAGACCAAGCTGTATGCTGGCCTATCGCTCCATCAGGGCTTGGTGAATGAGCATTAATTTGTGGCTCTGCTCATCTCTGTGCTAACTTTGTTCGGTGGAACTAGATACAACTTTGACAAATTAGAGCGGCCTTTTGTTTTTGCCTCACTGTCCCCCCGCCCTTCCAGCACAGCTCTCCAATTGTATCCCTTTCTTTCTGAAGTTTCTGCCATGTCAAGGCCATCAATGGCAGTCCTTCCACAAGACTACACTTTTTAATAAGCCCATCTATCAGCACCACATTCTCCAGGTCTCCCTGCCTCCTCTTAATCCCCCGAACGCAAGCGACCTTCCCTACATTGCAAAGGAGCCGTGCTCTGAAATAAATATCCCCTTTGTTTACAATGTATGCACCGTTAAAATTAACCTTCAGGATTAAGTGCAAAAAAAGATAGCTCACATTTTGTTGTTCTGTAGGAGATCACTAAAGAGAAAACAGCAGCAGAGAGTCTAACAATCTTAGTCCAATCTTCATCATTACAACACATCAGATACTTTCAGTAAAACCATTTCTGAAAGAAAACCAAGGCCTATTCTTTTCTCAGAGTCTTCATATGACATCAGCATAATGAAAAATAATTCATTGGTAACAATTTCCAGATGGAACTTAAAAAGAGAGAGAGAGAGAGAAGATAGTTCTGCAATAAGCTATAAAATAAAGAAATAATGCTGAAAAACTATTAGCAGTACTAGTAGTATTGGCACCGGTAGCAGAAGTATTTTACTCTTAACCACTTCCATCTACCCATTATGGATGGACATTTATTCATTCAGCTTCACCAGTGATAAAACACAAGCTTTATATTTTGCTCATGTTACATGGCCCACGGTGAGACTTTTCTTCTCCATTCCTTGCTTAGTTTTTCAAGAATTCTTTTATTTTTTTCAAATTTTATTTATGCTTTTCAGATTTATATATTTCACTAATTTTACCATCATTTTAACATTTCAAAACTTGACTTCCTTCCTCCACTTTCTGCAGTTCCTTAAATTTATTTTTAATATCTTCTGCATATCCAAATTAATTTAATTTGCTCATTTATTCCTCTACTTTAAATATATACGCTTATAAAACTGCAGGTTATTACAATAATCCTGCTAGTTTTTCAAGAATTGACCACGGGCTTCACATTTCATTTGCTCAAGCAAACAAATGCTCACAGCAAGGAAAGCTCATCATATAAATGACACATCACATCAGCATTTCATGGACTGAATAGGAACAAAAATTAACTCAGAAAGCCCAAAAGTTACCCTCTGAAGTTGTTTGGAGAAAAATGCTAAAGGTGCCAAGCAATGGGTTTTACGATAGGTTGGAAATGGTCACAAAGGCTGCCTGGAAATTCAAGTGTTCAGGCAACGCCAGTGGACAGAAGGGAAGGGGAAATTTCTTTTGTAGGGGATTTCTCTGGGTCTATACCTTGAGGCTCATTCATTTTAAGACAAAGTTCATCACATCTAAGTGAAGCAAAGGGTTTTAAAGAATAAAAAGCGGGGGCATCAGTTCCTGTGGTAGCTCCTCAAGGCCTAACACATCACCTCTTGTACACTTCAAAGAAGTTTCTCACAACTTGGACTGGCGGCGTCAAGATTTTTCTTCGATATTCTTCTTTCCAAACTCTCCTATTAAAAGCATAATCCTAGATTTCAATTTCTCCTTTGTGTGCTTCCGTGACTATTTCTCTTGCATTTCTGTTTCTACAAAATGTTTGGCTGTATCATTTTCTGTTTATTAACTTGAGCTGATATTAGTCTGAAGAGAAATCCTCAGTCTATATTAATAATTTCCCATAGAACCATCACAAAATAACGACCACTTCTGGCAGCTTAGGAATCTACTTTATATTTTGGAAAGGTGTCTGTCTGTTCGCTATGCATTTCGACACCTCTTACGATATCTTGACCAGATTTTGCATAATGACTTCTGAGATGAAGGAGCAGGTTTTTGTCTAGGCTTGAACACAATCGGATGCCATTTTGAATCAAGATGGTGGACTGAACCGTTCAAAACCAGTGACTTCCAAACCTTTCAAAGCAGGGTTTCTAACTCCTGGTTTAAAAACTGCAGTGATTTTCTTAGAATTCCTGAGCAATGGCAGGTATGAGGTTGCTAGAATTTTTAAAGTTCCATTATCTCTTTTTATCTGAGCTATTCTGCAGTTAGAACCGCATACTTAAGTTCCTACGGGTGACAGCATCACATTTTGATGTACTTTATTTAATAAAACAAATCTCTTTTGACCAAATTGCATATTTTCATCTGTGTGAAATGTGCAGGATTTGGCTTTTGGCTTTGCAAAATGTTTGTCTTTTGTGCTTAGTAAATGATGCTTCACACACCATAGCAACCCTTTACAAGTACTAGAATGCGTAAGGGGATGACAATTCAACAGGGCTATTTCACACACTGAAAAGAGCGTGCGAAAGAGAAGCGGCAGATTGAGTCAGGTGTGTGCATTGCTGTCATTTTCAAATGCAATTTCTTCTGCACTGCATTCTGCCTGCTCCTTCTAATTAGCTGCCTATTTTGATTTATAATGTGCTGGCCACCCCAGATTTAAAATCCAGTTAGCGTATATGCCTGGGTGAAAGAGTGCAGGTACTTAATATGCTCAGAGCTCCTCCTTTCTTTGAGTATTGAACATAAACCAACAACTCCTTTTTTTGCAAGGAGAAATTATTCTAGGAAATAAATAAATAAAAGGAAAGAAATCCAGGACTGCTAGGATTTGTTTAAATTAAAAATTATCCTCAAGGTTGAACTTGCATCCATAACAGATGGCGAGTGAAGAAACAGGAACAAATTTTTCCCGGTGGCGTAAATTGCTGACGTCTCTGGAACGGTGCTTGTTTACTCCAGTGAAGGATCTGGCCCACCATGTTTATATTTGCAAACACAGCCTTACCGTCAGGGCTGTTAATGTTACCGTACTTGGAAGAAATAACCATTACAAACTGCTGATTGTGGGATACACAAAAAAGGCTATTATATATCTCTGATTGCTTTTATACTGTGTAAGCTGAATCGGACGGCTGATGATATGAGCATTGTAATTCTGACAGTGTTGTTTGGTGGAAGGTTGCATGTTGTACAGAAATGACAGGGTAAATATGAATAATTATGGCAAGACCACAGGCTTATGAATGCTTTAAATTAATCATCAAACAAAAATCCTTTAAACCCTCCTACCATGCTCTGACGCATCTCTTTCCCACTTCTTTCCCATCAATTCCTCCTCACATGTCCAGTAAAGTGTGTTCTCCTTCATGGAGAGCACGTGTTGCGGTGGGGTCTGCTGAGCCACCCCTCTGTTACCAGGCAGGGTCTCTAAAGATAGCCTGGGGCAGTGATTGGTTCACTGGGTTGCTGGGGTAAAAGTTATGTTGCTATTTTGGTGGGAGGGGTAAAATGTTTAAATACTCTGCACACAGCCTGGAGCTTTCTCTTTGCTGCGTGCAACGGATCACCCGCCCACCCGCCCTTGAGTAAGGGGTTGTTGCTTTGACCTTGCTATGCCGGTCATGGGGTCGTCTGCCGTTGGGGCAGGGGCCTGGTAGGAATTTTGTCCATCTGGCTGATTGGCTGGGCCATTTGGTTTTGCCTACTGCGTAGCAAAGCGTCACAACTTGTAAGGTTGCGGTTAGGCATTGGTTATAAATTGGTGGAGGAGGGGTTAGGATAGGCTGGGCCTGCCCCTCCATGGTTGCTGCGGAAAGGGAATTCCGTTAAAGGAATCCTGGGGCTTGCCATCTTTTCGTCCAATCCCTGGAATGGGACTAGGGCCGGCAAGCCTTCGGGGAGCATGCGGATGAGAATTGAGGGTCTGTGACTCAGCTCCATTTCTCCCCGACTTGCTTTCCCCCGCACTGTCTTTCGGTGGTGCCCGGAAGTCAGTTCTGTCCCCAGGCGGGGGGACAGATAGTCTTAACCAATGCCTAAACAACCACTCACGGTTTTGTATTTAAATAAAGTTGTGGCCAAAATTATGCCAAAAACCTTAAACAAAAATTAAGTGTGCGTTGTGAGTTATTTGGGGGGTGGCTTGGGGACCTCGACACGCAAAAACAGCACCAGCCTTTTGTGTTTGTGCTTGAAGCACAAGAGAGGGACGTTATTTGGGGGCAGGGAGATAGCATGGCACACCCTCCAGAAACCTGCTCTTCAAACCTGCTCCATGTGGCTTTAGCGTAAGGCTCACCCTACCTGCAGTGCACACTCACCCCACAAAAACAATCTTGCTGGCTTGCTTCTTTGGGGTTTTTTCTTCCCTTTTGCATGTTCTTGGGAGAACTACTTTTGATTCATATCTCTCCTTTGCCCTCGATAGGTGCTAGAACTCATGCTTACAGCTTAGTTTAAGGTTGCCCACAATATAACCACGGCAATAAATAACGCAGTTAATCACAGCAATACTATCTTTGCATTACATATCACTTCTCAAGCTCACTCCATATTAATTGTTAGGAGGCATCAGTCTGTTCATGGTTTCGTTCAGAGTCATCACTAGCACAGAACAATAGGTAGACATCCCCAGATTCCAATATTTCCTTCATTGTAAAGCTTTTCTTGGCAGAGAAACATGTGTCACACAAGTTATATACACTGTAAGTGGAAGAATTTCATAACAACTGACAGCCTTTTGCCAGGTGTGGTCCAGTCTGGAAGAAATTATGGAATAAATCAGACACATGCAGCAGATATTTATTGATTCCCTTAATGGGGAGGACTATGATACATTTAGAGTCTTGGCAAATCTAATGTTAAGTGGAATATATACCAGGATTCAAGAGGGGAGTGGGCTGGATTCCATCTGCCACAAATGTCCCAGCTGATGTGTTGTGTTGTGACAAGTCATCTCAGATAGTGTCAATCATATTGCATTATGTTACATTAAGTGACATCTGTAATATGATTGATACAACACGGAATGACACATCATAATGCAAAATATCATCTGGAAAATTGTTTGGAGAAACCACTGAAGGATGGAACCTGAAGATGCTATGTATGCGTTTCCTGTTTCCCAGAGGGAGGTGGCACAAATACTTCAGGGTACGTTGATGCTACCTGGAACAAGACTGTCAGGTGAGTTTTATGACCTGAATTGTTTTCATGGACAATTGGAAGTTATACACCAAAATGCTCAATCCTTTGGAGCTGATGTGTATCTGTGGGTTTGAACTGAATGCCCCTGACCCATTTGGCACATCATTAATCATTAGTGTATCTCTGCCATCCAAACAGAGCTGCTAGCTATGCACAGCCAGTTTCAGCCCAGAAAAAGCTATTACTTCCCCTTTCTAAAAAATAGACAATTCATTTCCTCGGTTTTGATCCTTCTCTCTCCAACTGTCAGCAAAAATGGCTGTGGTGTAGTGGCTCTGATCCTGCACTGACAGTTCTACTTTGTTCTGAATTACTGGTCATAGTATCCTTTCTAATGGTATATTGTTCTTTACTGGGACTGAATCTTTAGGTCAGTCCTGTCATGCAAATCATTGCATTGGAATACTGTTTCTCTCATGTTCTGCGCAGATGGTGAGGGATCATGTCCATGGCAGGAGAATTTGTGTTTTTGGCATGCTGGAATTTTAGAAGCAGTTCAGCAGCACTCCTGCCCAGATTACGAATAGCTTAGAGCTCTTTACAGAAATGCAAAGAGATTCAAAGTGTGCCTGGAGAAAGAGGAATGGCAGCAAAGTCCACCTCTTGGGTACACCAAGATATAGATGCATATAGGTGGCAACTTTGTTCAGATTGTGGCGTTGGCACCTGTGCATGCAGATGTTGTTGTTTAGTTGTTTAGTCGTGTCCGACTCTTCGTGACCCCATGGACCAGAGCACGCCAGGCACTTCTGTCTTCCACTTCCTCCCGCAGTTTGATCAGACTCATGTTTGTAGCTTCGAGAACACTGTCCAACCATCTCGTCCTCTGTCGTCCCCTTCTCCTTGTGCCTTCCATCTTTCCCAACATCAGGGTCTTTTCCAGGGAGTCTTCTCTTCTCATGAGGTGGCCAAAGTCTTGGAGTCTCAGCTTCAGGATCTGTCCTTCCAGTGAGCACTCAGGGCTGATTTCCTTCAGAATGGATAGGTTTGATCTTCTTGCAGTCCATGGGACTCTCAAGAGTCTCATCCAGCACCATAAGTCAAAAGCATTGATTCTTTGGTGATCAGCTTTCTTTATGGTCCAGCTCTCACTTCCATACATCACTATTGGGAAAACCATAGCTTTAACTATATGGACCTTTGTTGGCAAGGTGATGTCTCTGCTTTTTAAGATGCTGTCTAGGTTTGGTGCATGCAGATAACACCCTCCAAAGTGTGGAGGACGAGCAGGCAGAAAACACAAATTCTCCAGATCTAGAAACTCCTTCCTTTGCTTGGCCAGGTGAGTTCTTTTTATCTCACTTGATAGTGGCAAATGGGGTTGGGGCACAATTCTGCTCTATTCTGGGTCTTCTCCTTTTTGGAACTGAGATTGGTGGGAATAATGGCACCAACTTTTTAGGACTTCCAATGTAATTATGTACTTTGGACCATATAATTCAAACCTGACTGTTTGAGAGAGTTTTCCTTGAGATCAGTTAGCGAGGTTCATTTTTATATCACTGCTGCTATTCAGCTCTGATGTATTTTTTCTTGCCTTTTAATTGATGGGTGTATTTTAAAAGAGGTTTTATTTGAGTTTATTGTACAGCGCTTTGTGCATTTTTAACAGGAAAGCATTTCAGAGAAAACTTTATTACTATTATCTTCCATCAGCAAGTGGATGACTTCTTCTTTCTTCCATTGAACAATGGCCCTGAAACCAATGTATGTGTATATTTATTTGTTTTGCTTTCCTTGATCCCCCCAAAGTCTCATGCTCTTCCATGGCCTACTCTAATCTCTGTGTCATTGCTCACTGTGTCACATGGCCTAGAGCGAGCACTGTCAGCTAAGCTATCTGTCACCATTTACAGAACAGAGGAGCCAATTCTTCCTCTCCTTCTTGTCACAGGGAATTATCACTGTGACAGAACTGGGGGATCCCAGCTATAAACATGAAGAGCTTGTCTGCTCTTAATTTAGGCAGGGCATCGAAAGCGTTGGAACGACGCTTTCCTCTTTGTTGATAGCAAGCAGAACCATATAAACAAAAATCAATATTGCCATGAAATTCTCACTCTTTCCTTAGCAATATCTCCCCCTTCCACGTATCAAGTTTGATTTATTCTGTTGTGTGTTACTCTGCATCGTTCTACTGTTCAATCAATGCACATCTTCATAATAAATATTGATGTTGCTTTAATGCTCTGTAGAACAGTGTCATCCACGTGAGAATTATTTTAGTTGGGTGGCTCAGTCTCCTATTATGGCCTGTTCTTTGAGGATAAAAGGCACGTTTTTTTAACCCAGATGGTCTGGAAAAGTAAACTTATCGACACTATGGAGGCACAGTAAATTTGTATGTTGATGGAGGTGCTGTTAGGTAGTTTTGGGCTGTGGTCTTAATGGCATTATAAGGGTTCCCCTTCTTCAGATGGTAGTGTGAGTGACTTCACTTCCTTCAAATCTGGGGGACTTCTTGTTCACTCTACTGAGTGGACCTCTGCCCTGCAGTCCTGCCCTGACTGTGGATCACTTGCAAGGTCATTTCAGCTACTTAGTTATCCCATGGCAGAATTAAAAGCTTTCTATATTTGAGAAATATGAAATTCACTGCTATTGAGTTTGCACTAGTGATTTCTAAGGTATTTTTTTTTTAAAGTAGGAGAAGGAACAGAACTAGATTTAAAGTGACACAGTGCAAACCGACTCTGCTTTCAAGCACATTTCACTGCTATGGCTTCTCTTGGGAATCTCAGGTTTTTGTAGGTGGACTAGGAGTTTATAACAAAGAACTCTGCAGTCCTCTTGAAATTGGCAGCAAGGAAGGGGCAAAGGATAAAAGGTATACCCATTCCTGTGTCCCAATCTGGACTGCTATTTACCTTTTAAACAACCATTCATGTAAATGCTAATTGCATGAATGGTATCATGTCTAGTTTGTCTCTGAGGATGAGCAAATTATTCTCTGTTTACCTTAAAAACAGTGTGATTGCAAACACATCACACAGAAGTAAGACCCACATAATGTGTTCAGGATGGGCAACATTAGTGTGCACCCTGTTTTTCATTTTTTACTAACAATAGGATTTTATTAAGGCATACAGTATTTGCTGGGTTTTGTGCTGGCATTGCAATAGCATTTTCAAACACTCCTGTTTATATGGTCAGACAAAATGAGTTTAGACTTTGTCTAGTACAAATGAGAATGTATTTGCATAATGTTTATCCAGATCCTTTTTGATCCTTTACTGCTTTTTATGTTTTTATTTACCTGAACTATTAATGCATTAGTCTCGTCTAAAAGCAAAGACGAGACTTCTAATTTCATCATGTGTAATACATACAATAACCTCTAATAGACAGACTAGCCTCTAGAGGACAGCTTCCCGGAACATTTCCAAATAAAAGTGATGGAGTTTAAAAGAACATCCATTATTTTGTAGCATATGCTCACTCCCCTGTAAAACCCTCCATCCTGTTCTTTTTCTAATGCAAAACGTTGCTGGAAATTATTGAGTGAACCAGGGAAGTATGTTCTAATCCTTCTATCTGACATTTTGGATATTAGCAGCTGACTCTGTGCCTTTACTCTGATGCTTCGTTAATTTTGCCCAGTACTTAACTGTCCTCAATTTCTGCTGTTGATATCCTTTTTAAAATACTTATATTTTCCTGAAAATTTCCAGTGAGAAAATAAAGTGAAAGAAAAGAAAAAAGATGCAGAAGTAAAAAGAAATACTTGAAACTGTGATGAAACTGTGATGCAATACGAAATATGGGTATATAAATAGTACAAGTATTACAACTAATATAAAATAATTAACAAACATCTTATTTTTTATAAATGCATTCCAAATATCATTGTACTTATCCATACACAATTTGTGTGTGAAAGGAGTCCGTTTGTCTATTGCAAGAGTTGTCATATCTTCTATCTATTGCTCAAAGGGGGCCATTATATTATCTTTCCAATGGATCAGTTTCAGTCTCTTGGCAGAAGTTAGGGCATAGGGAGTCCATCTACGTTGAACTGCTGTCAAACCCCATCCAGTTGGTATATTGTTTGAAGTAATATTATCATCTGAGAATTTTAATTCCCGCCCAAGTAGTATTTATACACCCTAATATTTCCTCCCCAAAATTCCTAAGCTTCGGACATTGCATAAACATATGCTTCAAAGAGGCATTATCCTTGAACAATATTATGCCATTCATTCCTTTAGGTTGGTATGATTGCCTTCTACAGGTTGTAAATACAACAAAAGGAAACCATTTTGATTCCATCACCTTCTGACTCCTCCAGAGGTCAGATGCCAGTAGTGGGTGTGCTCTTTAAAGTAGGCATATGCATGCACACAACACACACAGATACCAAAGTGCACATCAGATGCAACCCATTGATACCAGCCTCCCCCTTCTTCCACCAAGGGTGAGCAAGAGAGCCAGTAGGGGGTTCCCTGCCAGCTATAGCCAGTGGAAGGTCCTGGAACATGGCGTACTGGAGGTGGGAGGAGCTAGGGCTGACTGAGACTGGCATTCATTGGATCTGCAGCCAGTCTCGCTGCCGTCACATGACAACATTAGACCCAATCTAGGCTTGCTAGTTGCACCAGATCCAGTTCTAGGCTGGTGCAGCAATATTCCTGCTCCCCACACCTTCCACCCACCACAGCAATGCATCACACCTTGTGGACATGGCAGTGACCCTTGTTCCCCATGGATTTCACCCTCAAAGGTTACCACCAGTACAGTCATAAAGGTAAAAGGTAAAGGGACCCCTGACCATTAGGTCCAGTCGTGACCGACTCTGGGGTTGCGGCGCTCATCTTGCTTTACTGGCCGAGGAGGCGGGCGTTCAGCTTCCGGGTCATGTGGCCAGCATGACTAAGCCGCTTCTGGAGAACCAGAGCAGCGCATGGAAATGCCGTTTACCTTCCCGCCGGAGCGGTAACTATTTATCTACTTGCACTTTGACATGCTTTCGAACTGCTAGGTTGGCAGGAGCAGGGACCGAGCAACAGGAGCTCACCCCGTCGTGGGGATTCGAACCGCCGATCTTCTGATCGGCAAGCCCAAGTTCCACAGCACCACCCGTGTCCCTAGTACAGTCATACCCCGGGATAAATATGCTTCAGGACATGTATTTTCGGGTTGCGCTCCGCAGCGACCTGGAAGTAACAAAGCGCGTAACAAAACAGTCAAAATGACGTCATGTGCATGCTTGGAAGCTGCAAAATGCGACCTGTGCATGCGCAGATGCATCTTACATTCTATTCAGAATGCGGACGGGACTCCAGAAC
Source organism: Podarcis siculus (assembly GCA_034642415.1). Lineage (NCBI taxonomy): Eukaryota > Metazoa > Chordata > Lepidosauria > Squamata > Lacertidae > Podarcis > Podarcis siculus. The sequence continues at coordinate 1,524,169 of JAXCMG010000095.1, read as the reverse complement.
GGATCCTGTTCACATCCCGGGGTACCACTGTACTTAAAATTGGCTCTGGAAAGTACTAGCAGCCAGTTCATCTGGAACAGACAGAGGCTGTGTAAAGTTACTCCTGGCAACCCAGACCACATGTGCTTCACTACGGAAGTTCACATATGTTCCAGTTTCAGCATTGTGTGTCTATGTATATACATAGAATTAACAAATTTATCTCTGGGTAATGGGCAATTTTGTCCCGTCTACACAAAGATTTGCTGTAATCAGTGCTTCACCCATCTAAAAAAATGTTTAGGGGTACTCTCATTTTCCTTCTCATAGTGAAATACTGCCCCTCAATGAGGCCAAACTCAGCTTCACAAAATGTTTAGTGGTATGCGTACCCCTGCCCCCCCTGAAAAAAGCACTGGCTGTAATCATACTTGCAAATAAAGCCATTGTGATTGCAGCTTGCTCACATTAAAGCTGACGGACTGTCCATGCCCTCCTTTGCTCAGTTTCTGCTACAAAGCTCTGCACATTTGTGAAGATATGGAGGAATTCCACCCCCCCTCCAAGAGAAATGAAACTTCATGCATCATTTCTTCTTCCCAACCATCAAAGACCAAGAGCAGTTTAAAAAGAAGGAAAAAAGTTTAGAAAGTCACTTCTCAGCATCAGAAAAGTGCTGACCCAGCTAGGGGCCCTGGGATTCAGAGCTGGGTACCCAAGAGCAGATGGCTTCACATGCTAGTCCATTAATCAAGTAAGCTTCCTGAGTACAATGATTTCTGGTGATCAAGTGCTCTGGATATGAGAAATGCGGCTACCTTCCCTTTCCCTCCCTAAATGCAGCCCTTTTCACATAAAGCTTGCAGATGCTGCTGTATTTCTGTTATTTATGAACTTACTGAACTGAAATGCAACAGATGTTCCAGGTGATTTCAAGCTCAATTCTTTAGCAAATAGGCCGAATAAATCGTATATACCTTTGGATACTTGGAAGGCACATTTTCTGAGCGGAAAGAAAGTCGGTTTCAGGTACCAAAGACAGAACATAGAATGGTAAAGTTGGAAGGGACCCAAGGATCATCGTGGGACTGAAACTGCCTTGGTCGCGCTGGTCAATGATCTCCGGCAGACTAGGGACAAAGGTGAAAGCTGTTTCCTAGTTCTGCTGGATCTCTCAGTGGCCTTTGATACCATCAACCATCACATCCTGCTGGACCTTCTAGAGGGGCTGGGAGCTGTGGGCACTGTTATACAGTGGTTCGGATCCTTCCCCCTGGGCCATGTCCAGAAAGTGGTGGTGGGGGATGAGTGTTCAGACCCCTGGGCCCTCACTTGTGGGGTGCCTCAGGGTTCCGTCCTCTCCCCCATGCTTTTTAACATCTACATGAAGCCGCTGGGAGATATCATCAGGGGGTTTGGGCTGGGTGTTCATCAGTATGCGGATGATACCCAGCTCTACCTCTCTTTTAAATCAGAACCAGTGAAGGTGGTGAAGGTCCTGTGTGAGTGTCTGGAGGAGGTTGGAGGATGGATGGCAGCTAACAGATTGAGGTTGAATCCTGACAAGACAGAAGTACTGTTTCTGGGGGAGAGGAGATGGGCGGGTGTGGAGGGCTCTCTGGTCCTGAATGGGGTAACTGTGCCTCTGAAGGACCAGGTGCACAGCCTGGGAGTCATTTTGGACTCACAGCTGTCCATGGAGGCACAGGTCAATTCTGTGTCCTGGGCAGCTGTCTACCAGCTCCATCTGGTACGCAGGTTGAGACCCTACCTGCCTGTGGACTGTCTTGCCAGAGTGGTGCATGCTCTGGTTATCTCCTGCTTGGACTACTGCAATGCGCTCTACGTGGGGCTACTTTTGAAGGTGACCCGGAAACTACAACTAATACAGAATGCAGCAACTAGACTGGTGACTGAGAATGGCTGCCGATACCATATAACACCGGTCTTGAAAGACGTACATTGGCTCCCAGTACCTTTCCGGGAACAATTCAAAGTGTTGGTGCTGACCTTTAAAGCCCTAAACTGCCTTGGCCCAGTATACCTGAAGGAGTATCTCCATCCCCATTGTTCTGCCTGGACACTGAGGTCCAGCTCCAAAGGTCTTCTGGCGGTTCCCTCACTGCGAGAAGCCAAGTTACAGGGAACCAGGCAGAGGGCCTTCTCGGTAGTGGCACCCGCCCTGTGGAATGCCCTCCCATCAGATGTCAAAGAGAAGAACAACTACCAGACTTTTAGAAGACATCTGAAGGCTGCCCTGTTTAGGGAAGCTTTTAATGTTTAACAGACAACTGTATTTTAATATTGCGTTGGAAGCTGCCCAGAGTGGCTGGGGAAACCCAGCCAGATGGGCGGGGTACAAATAATAAATTGTTCTTGTTGTTGTTGTTGTTGTTGTTGTTACCCAACCCTCTGCTATGGAAAAAATCTCAACTAAAGCATCCATGACAGATCGCCAGCCAACCTCTGCTTAAAAACCTTCAATAGTTCACAACCTCCCAAGAGGTTCCACGGTCTAACAGGTCTTACTGTGAGTAAATTCTTCTTTATGTTTAGTCAGAATCTCCTTTCTTGTAATTTGAAGCCATTGGTTTGGGTGCTACTGTTTGGAACAGGAGAAAACAAGCTTTCTCCACCCTCCATGTGACAGCCTTTTGGATATTTGAAGATAGCTATCATATCTTTCAGTCTCTTCTTTTCCAGGCTAAACAGATTTACTTGTGTTGCCTATATATATATATACACATATGCAGGTTTTGGTGTCCTCGGGTGTCTTCCCGTGTAAAAGTTGGGGTGTCTAGGCGACGTTTCGACGAGGTCTCACTCGTCATCTTCAGGCTGGTGCTTTCGGCTTCTTGTTACTGGAACAGAGCAGGATCTCAGTGTTTGAGTTCCTATAAATACTGTTGAGGAGGTGTGGTGTATAGCCTCCAATGTTCTGGGCAGAGAGGAAGTTCCCAGGCTAGTGTGCCTTTTCTTCTTTTGTTCCTTAATTGCTTGAGGGATATCTTGAGTGATTTCTTGAGTGATATCCTGAGTACCACTTAGGTGGGTCATTAGGTGTGGATTAGTTGCTAAAGCCTTTGTGTCTTGACCTCTTGAACTTTGTGAAGAGTTTTTCTGAGAAGATGGCTGTGCTGCTTTGTTGTGCTCTGGCTTGGCTTCGTGTATAGGGGCGAGCTGTGGTTTTGTGGCCTGTGCCAGCCAGATCTGTGTAGGGATTGCAGGGGGGTGCAGCATCCGGAGGTGCCATCGTGGTTTGGCTACTGGATGGTGTCTGTAATTTATCTGTGGAGAGGGTCTGGGTTTGGGTCTGGTGTGGTTGATTGGTGATGGCGTTCTGTGTGCCTCTGGATCTGGTGTCAGTTTTTGTGGGGAGGGCTAATTTCCAGATGTCTGGCAAGCGGGATGTGTCGTCACGCTTGTTCATGTTGTGAGGGTGTTTCTCTATCTCGATGGCTTCCATGATTATTCTCTTGTGGTGATGTTCCATGTTAGAGAGCAATTTGGAATCTGCAAAATTAATTTCGTGTCCTGTTTCTTTCATGTGTTGGAAAAGAGAGGAAGTTTTATCTTCTTTTTTGACGGCATTCTTGTGTTCTGCGATACGTGCATTTATTCGTCTGTTTGTTTGTCCAATGTACGTGGCTGGGCAGACTTTGCAGGGTATTTCATAGACCCCTTGGTTTTCCAACTGGATTTTATCCTTGGGGTTTCTGAGGATATTGGCTATTTTTTGGTTGGCGCAAAAGGCTGTTTTGATATTGTGTTTATGGAGGATTTTGCTAATTTTATCTGTAGTGCCCTTGATATAAGGAAGGAGGGCCATGCCATTGTTTTCTTCTGTGTCTTGGTTTTTGGGGGGTGTTTCTTTTTGGATTAGCTTCGTAACCCTGTTTTGCTGGTATCCATTGGCAATTAACACATTTGAGAGATTCTGTAACTCAGTTGTCAAGTGGTCTTTGTCAGCCAGGCGTTTGGTTCTGGAGATGAGAGTCTTGGCTACGGAGTTTATTTGTGCAGGGTGGTGGTGTGATTGTGCATGTAAGTAGCGGTTGGTGTGTGTTTTTTTCCGGTAGATAGTGTGTCCTAGGGAGCCATCAGGTTTTTTGTAGATTAGGACGTCAAGGAAGGGAAGTTGGTTGTTGGCTTCTATTTCCATAGTGAATTGTATTTTGGGGTGTAGGCTGTTGAGATGTGTGAGGAAGCTGTCCAGTTTTTCCTTCCCGTGTGGCCAAATTACAAAGGTGTCGTCAACATATCTGAGCCAAAGTTTGGGTTTGTGTTCTGACTTGTCTAAAGCATTGGTTTCAAAGTGTTCCATGTACAGGTTTGCGATGACCGGTGAGAGGGGTGATCCCATAGGTGCTCCTTCTATCTGTTTGTATCTTTGTCCATTGTGGATGAAGTACGTGTTGGTTAGGCAGTGGTTGGTTAGGTCCAAGATGTATTCGGGGGGATTGTATTTGTTTTGAATGGCTGTCAAGGCTTCATTAATGGGCACTTGTGTGAAGAGAGATACAACATCGAAGCTCACAAGTAGGTCATTGGGATGTAGGTTTTGCTTCTTTATTGTTTCTATGAACTGGAAGGAGTTTGGAACGTGTGAAGAGATGGATTCTGCATAGGGCTGAAGTTGCTTGGCGAGAAATTTAGCGAGATTTTGTAGAGGTGAGCCTATGGAGCTGACTATAGGTCTGAGTGGTGTTCCTTCTTTGTGTATCTTGGGGAGGCCGTAGAGTTTGGGGCATCTGGATGATTTTTTCTCTGGGGATGATTCTTAGCTGGATTTCTTCACTGATAGGAGAGGCTTTTATTTTGGATTTGGTGGTTTTTTTCCAGATAGGTGGTGGGATCTGTTTTTATAGGTTGGTAGGTAGGGTCTTGGAGTAGATTTGATAGTTTTGCTTGGTAGTCCGATGTGTTCATCACAACAAGTGGTACTCAGGATATCACTCAAGAAATCACTCAAGATATCCCTCAAGCAATTAAGGAACAAAAGAAGAAAAGGCACACTAGCCTGGGAACTTCCTCTCTGCCCAGAACATTGGAGGCTATACACCACACCTCCTCAACAGTATTTATAGGAACTCAAACACTGAGATCCTGCTCTGTTCCAGTAACAAGAAGCCGAAAGCACCAGCCTGAAGATGACGAGTGAGACCTCGTCGAAACGTCGCCTAGACACCCCAACTTTTACACGGGAAGACACCCGAGGACACCAAAACCTGCATTCCTGTACCCGTGAAAATCTACGAAAGCAAATATACACATATATATATACCTTTTCACCACTGCTAGAGACGAAATGGAGTCCCAGAGTCTCTTACTACATGTAAACTAAAATGAATTTCTTTCATTTCTGGTTAAGCTTCTGAATACTTGTATAAATAGTTCAAAAGGGATGAAAAGGGTATAGTAGATGGAGCACATTTCTGTTATTCCCTGGGAAAGTCCATTATAAGGAGTGGGGAAACCCATTCATTCTCGCTGGCACATAGAAAGACGATAAAATAATATCACTCAGAATAAAGAGAATTTCACTGACTCCTTTATATCTTAAGTCTGCTCACAAGAATGAGTAGACTTAAGATCCATGGGATGCAACAATATTTTTTCAAGCAATCTCACTTTGTACAGTCTAACTTCCCTTTACTACTACCCATGAAAATACTCTGAAAATAAATATTTTGTGGAAGAATTTGAGAACAAGCAATGTATCTGAAATATTCACAAATAATAAGAAAGTGCGGGACTCATTCGGTCCTCACACCCAAATGATTTGGCTCCCTGGGCACAATCCCTGGTTATGTGGCCAGTTAACAGGGAAATGGCCCATAATAATAATACCAATTCTTTTTATATTGATGGAACATGTACCCCTAAAGTTGACATGAAACAGAAACACGCTTTGTATATATTTTCTTCCTTTTTTCTGTTTTACTATTTCTTTCCCTATTGTAATTCCTCTTTCTGATTTTGTTTATAAAGCCCAAGTTTAAGAGGAGAGGCAGTGAATGTTAGATCATATCTTATTTTAAATGGTTTGAGTTTTATCTTCTCCAGTCATTCCTTTTGTACTTACATGTATAGTTGACTATAATAATATATTTCTGACATAAAATGAAGCAAAACAGAGAAATCATGTTGGCTATTGAATGCCCCAGGTAATAGTTTAGAGTTCAAGGTTGACTAATTTTTATGCTGAGTTATTATTACACAAAATAACATCGGTGGGGATTTTTATGGGCCGATATTGGTAAGCCACCTTAGGGGAAACAGCTTTTCAGGGGTTGGGTATACAATTTATAACAAACAAACAAACAAACGGAGTTCTGCTATCGAACTAAACTAATATGGTCCTAAACTTTCTGAGAAGCCCCACCCTCAGTGTTTTCTTCCTTCCACTTCTTAAACCAATTCCCATTCTGGTAGGCATGCGAGAAATGAGAGAGTTGGTTGTGATGCGCCCCTTTGCAGTCAAAATAAACCGGTTTCAATTTGTTTATTATTCCATGATTTTTAGTATTAAAACGTTTGAGCTGTACACCCTGCACCTGCCTTTTCAGAACAGTTCTTTTTTGAAGGAACTGAATGCACTGTTTGGATAAGGGAGTGGTGCCACTAGGTGTTTTAGGTTCAGAACAACCCTGCATGAGAAGAAGTGGACCTGGCCATTTTTATCGCTAAAGGGAGAGTCAGGGGCTGGTTAACAATGAGCTGCGGGCTAAAGGTAAAGGTAAAGGTAAAGGTAAAGGGACCCCTGACCATTAGGTCCAGTCTTAGCCAACTCTGGGGTTGCGGTGCTCATCTCGCTTTATTGGCCCAGGGAGCCGGCGTACAGCTTCCGGGTCATGTGGCCAGCATGACTAAGCCACTTCTGGCGAACCAGAGCAGCGCACGGAAACACCGTTTACCTTCCTGCTGGAGTGATACCTATTCATCTACTTGCACTTTGACGTGCTTTCGAACAGCTAGGTTGGCAGGAGCAGGGACCGAGCAATGGGAGCTCACCCCATCGCGGGGATTCAAACCACCGACCTTCTGATTGGCAAGTCCTAGGCTCTGTGGTTTAACCCACAGCGCCACCCATGTCCCTTCGAGCTGCAGGCTAGGGTGCAGTTAAATTCATCATAGAATGGCCTGAACCTTTGGGGTTCGGTATGACTGCAATTTACCTTTTTAAACTATACTTCATCCATACTTAGGGACGTGGGTGGCATTGTGGTCTAAACCACAGAGCCTAGGGCTTGCTGATCGGAAGGTTGGCGGTTCGAATCCCGCGATGGGGTGAGCTCCCGTTGTTCGGTCCCTGCTGCTGCCAACCTAGCAGTTCGAAAGCACCTCTAAGTGCAAGTAGATAAATAGGTACCGCTCTGGAGGGAAGGTAAACAGCGTTTCCGTGCACTGTTCTGGTTTGCCAGAAGCAGCTTAGTCACGCTGGCCACATGACCCAGAAAAACTGTCTGCGGAAGTGGACAAACGCCGGCTCCCTCAGCCTGTAAAGCGATATGAGCGCCGCAACCCCAGAGTCATTCGTGACTGGACTTAACTGTCAGGAGTACTTTACCTTTTTTAAATCGATACTTGCTATTAAAAAAGGCTGTCCTCATTGAGCACCCTTCCCTTCCTCGTGTTGCCGCCATTTCCACAACCTCAGAGGAAGGATTGTTATTGTTGCATCCTGTTCCCCTGATGATGAGCTCTCTGTGTCATATTGGTACTTAAATATTTGAGCATTCATCACGCCGCAAAGGCTTCAGGGTGTCAGGCTCGCTAGTGATAATTATAGGCAATAAGGCCCATACCAAAGGGGTTAAAAGGAGATGTTGTAAACTCTGACAACCTTGCTTCTGTTTCTGTGGGTTAGATTTATCCTCTGGACTGCTTTACTCTTCCTCCAGAGAGTTCATCGTGTAAGTCAGTATGACAGATTTATCCGTGCTTACAGAGATGGTGGCTGTTTTCTCACTAGGCAGGTGGAAGGGGAAAGCAGGCTAAGACAGCTTCCAGCTGAGAGGTCACAACTGAACTCAAGCCATGGAAAGTATATAAATTATACACATTTTTCAAAGAGAAGCATCTTTTGCTCTTACTTTTGTCTTTTATTACCCCCCCCCAACAGCTCTCTCTATTTCAGGCATGTCACTATTGCCAAGGTACCACTAGGATTGGTGCCCTTCTTGCTCTTGAGATCTGGTAGAACTGGCAAATAACTTGCAAGTCCTCACAGGAATTAATGTAGCATTATTAATGCCAGCTGCTATATGCTTGGAGGTGTCATAGCCATTTGTTCCAAGCCCTGTTTTTAGAAAAAAAAGAGAAATATGGCACCATTTCTTTTGGGTCATCATGACCCAAGCTTTTTGCTCAGTGACTATAACGGGTGCTTCAAACTCAAATGTATCCCTGGCAGCCCAGTACTTTCTGTACCCCCAGATGTAGACTGTCTGCTGAAATCCTCTCCCCTTCACGTCATAAATTTGTCTGCTTTATATCGATAGTTGAGTGTCTCAGTGAAAGCCCCATCTGCAGATGCTGCAGTCCTCAACACACTCATGTGGAAGTGAGTCTCCTTTGCATCAGAAGGACTTATTTCTATCATATGGCTGCAAATATTATTGGGGGATGGGGACGGGGGATGAACAGACTGTTTCCTGTTTCCAATCAAAAGCTCCCTGCTTCCCATCACACTGAAAGCTCCTTTTAAACATGAGATGAAGCTCCACTCTTGACATGACCAATCTGGAATGTATGGGTGGATGGGGGTTCATTGGCTTTGTGTGTAGGTCAAATAATAAAGTGAATTGGGGTGATTCAGGATTCTCCCCCATCCCAAGTTGAAGGGTGGCTCTCCTACTTTGTGCTGAATATGTTCTATATATCTCTGTGACTCCAGACCCTCCAAGTGTCCCTATTTTCCAGGGACAGTCCTGGAGTTACAGAAGCCATTCCAGTATCTGATTTGATACTGGAATGTCCTGCTTTTCCTTAAAGGTAAAGGTAAAGGTACCCCTGACCGTTAGGTCCAGTCGTGACCGACTCTGGGTTCGCCGCGCTCATCTCGCTTTATTGGCTGAGGGAGCCGGCATACAGCTTCCGGGTCATGTGGCCAGCATGACTAAACCGCTTCTGGCGAACCGGAGCATCACATGGAAACGTTGTTTACCTTCCTGCCAAAGCGGTACCTATTTATCTACTTGCACTTTGACGTGCTTTCAAACTTCAGGAGCTGGGACTTAAATTCTGGTGTCAAGTGTCTTTATTCTACAATGGGGGAGGGTTCAGGACCTTGCCACGCAAATAAAAAGCCGAGAAACCCTTGCACACACAGAAAACCTTTTAACCACTCTGCTTTGCTTGGGAGGAGGCTGAGCGAGGTCCTCTCAGCACACAGCTTCAGGAAGGTAAGGATGTTCTCATAGGAGCACTTCCAGGGGGTGGTTTGAGTATATGCATTTTTGCGCATACAGTATACACACCATCCTTGGAATGTTTCCCACATGCAAGATGAAATCGTGCCGTAGCTATATTGCATTTTTTTCATTCTGTTTTTAGAATATGATAATTTATGAAATAAGATTATTGTTCCAAAAGGCAACACAAGAGATCAGGTCGAGAAGTTTTCTTTAAACTTTTGATGAAACTGCTTGATAGGTACTTTGTTTCCATTAAAATAACGCTTATTGAAAATCACTTCCAGCAAGGATTTATTGACATTCATAATAAATGTGTTTAGGATCAGATTGAATCCTAAATATACTCTTAGAGGTCTTTCAGACATTTGATATTGATGCAAGGTTATCAAGAAATGGAGCAACTTCATCTATTGCCAATGATAAAAAGATAAAGGGACCCCTGACCGTTAGGTCCAGTCACAGACAACTCTGGGGTTGCGGCGCTCATCTCACTTTATTGGCCGAGGGAGCCGGCGTACAGCTTCCAGGTCATGTGGCCAGCATGACTAAGCCACTTCTGGTGAACCAGAGCATCGCACGGAAACGCTGTTTACCTTCCCGCCGGAGCGGTACCTATTTATCTACTTGTACTTGACATGCTTTCGAACTGCTAGGTTGGCAGGAGCAGGGACTGAGCAATGGGAGCTCACCCCGTCGCAGGGATTCGAACTGCCGACCTTCCGATCAGCAAGCCCTAGGCTCAGTGGTTTTGACCATAGTGCCACCCACGTCCCACTGCCAATGATACCCTATAGCTAATAGTGCAATCCTTTTACACAAAGCAAGCACCGCTGAGTTTAATGCGTGATGATACCATTTTTTTCTGTGAGTAAGCCCTCACAGATCTTCTGTTTAGCAATGGATAGGGATGCATTGTCAGTCTCTTACATCTCCCTAGGTCAACATGGGTGGGAATCTAGAACTGGGCTCTTCCTCCAGTTGGTGATACCTGACATTCAAGTTGAGCTAATTTATTGATTATACACAGGGAATGGATGAAGCACAGTTATCAAGTAAAGGAGCAACTTCAGTATCAACCCATAGCTATCTGATGCCTAATCATTTCAAACTGTGTATCTCTGCTTCTACCTCATTTTCAAATATGACATTGTATGTAACTGTGTGACTGGATTGTCACTGTTATCAATACATATTATAATTGTTACATATTTGGCTTCTACAATTATGAGAAAACTAGCCCTGCATTCCTTGCATAACTTTTGTGATGTTGTTCATTTGCTATGTTAACAGCTTTTTGGAATGTTAATATTGTACTTAATATTAGGAAAGCCAAATTTTATAATGCAATTTTATAATGTATATTTGCTTTAAAACTGTAGGTTTTATTTATATTTTAATACATTTTATTGCTATTTTTAATTGGGTATTTATTTTTTTATGTAAACCACTGATAAATAAATAAATGTAGCCACAGTAGTAAATTTGCCATTTAATTTATTTATATTTTCTCCTAGACCCACATGCATCCACTGCAATGGTTATGTAAATGCTAGATTGTTCTAGAACATCCCTAAGTTACCTCCATTAGTTGCTCTCGATTCTATTCACCAGCAACTATATATTTCTCTTGATAACATTCTCCTGAGAAGCACCCATTTTAAAACCGAAGAAGCCACACTTTCAGTCTATATAATTATTCACTTCTGTTGCACAAGGCAGTGTTCTTCTGTCTGCATCAGTTTGCTTGTTTGCATTCCTTCTCTGTTGCTGGGTTTTTTGTTTATTTTCATCTCATTGCCAGACCTATTGCTGCTTGTGAAAAACCGCGCAGACACTTTTAGCTGCTACGGACTTAACATTGTTAAACACGACTGTGCTGCACAGTCATCTATCCTAGTTTGCAGCTTTCTGCTCCTTTCATCACTGTCAGCCTGTGAGAACCTTCTCCTCTCCAGAAAGTTGGCTTTCTTCCAGAAAGAATGCCTGGCTTGAGACATTTTGCTGCTGAGGCAAAGGGCAAGATGGCGTCCTCCCTTTTCCATGTACAGTGGCACCTCGGGTTACAGACACTTCAGGTTACAAACACTTCAGATTACAGACTCCGCTAACCCAGAAATAGTACCTTGGGTCAAGAACTTTGCTTCAGGATGAGAACAGAAATCGTGCGGCGGCAGCGGGAGGCCCCATTAGCTAAAGTGGTACCTCAGGTTAAGAACAGTTTCAGGTTAAGAACGGACCTCCAGACATAGCTGTCAACTTTCAGATTTGAAAATAAGGGATCAGCAGCCTCTAAAATAAGGGATCAGCAGCCTCACCTGTCCCGGGGACAAGGATATCTAACAAACTGGGATAGCAGCAGGAAACGGCACTGGAATAAGGGAATTTCCCACAAAAAAGGGAAGGTTGACAGCTATGCCTCCAGAACGAATTAAGTTCTTAACCTGAGGTACCACTGTACACAGTCCAACAGGACTGCCAGCAGAATTTTATTTCAGCAAAGGTGGTGGGACAGTATCTGGCACTGTATTTGGGGCCAGCAGGCCAGCTTTGAGGTCTCAGGGGGAAGATGGGTGGCTGCCCTGCCCCATCCCCAACACATGAGGCCTGAAGTCAGTGCTTTCTTTTCTAAAAAAAATTAAAATGTTTAGGGGTACTCTCATTTTCCTACTCATATTGAAATACTGCACCTCAATGCGGCCAAACGTATATTCACAAAATGTTTAGGGGTATGCGTATCCCTGCGCACCCCCAGAAGAAAAACTGTCTGAGGTGAATGCCTCACCCTTCCTAAAGGAATTCCCGTTCCTTTTCAAGGCACAGACACACTTTCTAAAATACATCTATATGAGGGCACTATGAAAACGGTGAAAGGAACTATCGTCTGATAGCGAAGACATACAGGTGAAATTCGAAAAATTTGAATACCGTGGAAAAGTTCATTTATTTCAGTAATTCAACTTAAAAGGTGAAACTAATATATGAGATAGACTCATGAGATGCAGAGGTCCAATATTGCTCTATTTGCAGTCCTTGTTTTGCTGATTTCATTTAATATTCTAATTTTCTGAGATTGTTAATTTGGGGTTTTCATCAGCTGTACGCCATAATCATCACAATTATAACAAATAAAGGCTTGACATATCTCGCTTTGCATGTCATGAGTCTATCTCATATATTAGTTTCACCTTTTAAGTTGAATTACTGAAATAAATGAACTTTTCCACAATATTCCAATTTTTCGAGTTTCACCTGTATGTACTACCGTAGCTAGAAGGAAGGTATTTTCCTCATCTAGGGCAAAACATGACAGTTGATTTCTCAACTTAATGGTATTCGGATGCCGTGAATTTCCTGCTCTTTCAGTGGCCTCTGAGCTGCAGCTGCATCGCTATTGCATCACTTGTGTTAAGAAACCAGGCAAAATGCAGGTCACTACATGCCGCTGAAAAGCTACAGGTAATTCAGGCCTTGCAAGTGTCTGATCCAGGCACGGCTCTTCACAGTTCTTTACTGAGCAGGTGGACCCCAAGTATATGCTGCAGGTTGCAACAAGAGCTGTAATGAAACATTGCACTTAGCTAAGTGGAAAAAACCCCAACAGTTTGAAGTGTACTTGCAGCCAATACCAAGAGGCCATTTTGCTGAAATAATATCAGATTTCCGCTTGTGCTATGCATAGCTGTCACCCGGTGATACGATAGGCCCATGATTTATTAACCTACTAAAAGCACTGTCACCGACTTGTTATAATAAACTTGGCTTAAAATATTAAAACATAAAACACAGAGCGGGCAGCTCTAGCAGAATCCCCTACAAATGCTTTCTAATTTTGTTATGCTGCATTTCACAAGGAGGAAGACGATAAACAGAAGATAATCTTCTTGGGTTTGTTATGTTAAGAGTACTGTTGGTAACCAGCGAGTGTCCTTTACCAGCTTTGACTGGTATACCAGCTGCATCTGGAGAAGTTGGACCACGTCACTGTCGTCCTGGCACTTGTCACATCCAGAATGGCTACAGTCATGGGCTCTACAGAGGGCTGCCTTTGAAAAAGGTTCAGAAACAGCAATTGGTACAAAATATGACCACCCTGTTACTGGTGGGGACCAGGTAGACAGAACATGTTACATCAATTTTATATCAGTAGCACTGATTGCCACTGCATTGCTGGCCTGTATTCTGGGCTATTTATCCTTACCTTTTAAAACAGGGGTAAGCAACCTAAGGCCCAGGGGTTGGATCTGGCCCAATCACCTTCTATATCTGGCCCACGGACGGTCTGGGAATCAGTGTGTTTTTACATGAGTAGAATGTGTCCTTTTATTTAAAATGCATTTCTGGGTTATCTGTGAGGCCTGCCTGGTGTTTTTACATGAGTAGAATGTGTGCTTTTATTTAAAATGCATCTCTGGGTTATTTGCAGGGCATAGGAATTAATTCATAATTTTTTCAAAATATAGTCCGCCCCCCCCCCCCAAGGTCTGAGGGACTGTGGACCGGCCCACGGCTGAAAAAGGTTGCTGACCCCTGTTTTAAGCAGTGGCGTAGTGTGGATTGCTGGTGCCCAGGGCAGAGCAAGTGTTGTGTCCCCACGTTGGACTGGGCAGCTGGGGTGGGGGCACATGCCAGGGGCACAAGTGGAGCCCGCATGGAAAGTGAATTGAGCCCACCTCTAACAAGCTCCTTGCCCACTATCTATCCACTTGCCCCCTAGATCAACGCACCTGCCACCACGCCTCAGCTGCCAGGGCTCTGTGCCTGATGTGGGGGTGCCTAATTTTGGCCCCTCAAAAATATGCACCCAGGGCCCCCATGCTATGCCTCTGCCCCTTAGCACCCCAAAGGCCCCACAGTGACAGCAAAAAATAAAAATACACAGTGTGCTGGGGTGGGTAGAAGGATTTGTGTTTGTGTCCTGTGTGAGAGTGTGACACATGACAATGGCACATATGACAGTGTAACGTGGTGACACCCATCCTTGCACTAGCCTAGCAGCCTTTGTGCTGCCTGCCAGAGAACTTTTGTGTCCACTCATTGTATGAATGAAGGGGCAACCATCGTATTCTGAGCTTCGTCCAATTTCAATGGAGCTCAGCACAAGGATCAAGGGGTGGCCTTATTCTGCATAGGAGGAAGACGACAATGACACACAACAAGAGTCCCGATTTGCTGAGGTCTATTCTTAGCCAGCTTTGTTCAACAAGGATCCACTCCTAAACAGAATGCAACAATTGTAGAGATAGCAGTGGGACTGACTTGCATATGCTACTGAACGAAACCAGATTTGGGAGGAAACAACATACAATTGGGAGAGGAACAGTGAGCATTTACTCCTCTTGTTTTCTCTCTTTCCCCAGTATCTTTTGTTTTCCGTGGAGCTGCATGATTTTGTCTTAAAACTTCCCCTGATTTGTAACGCAGCATCTCTTCTATTGATTAGAATAAGCATTTTGATTCTATTTTTCAAAGTCATGCAGAACCAGGCATTACTAGAGCTCCTTCATCCCGGAGAAATGTTATGCTGCTAAGAGCTTGTTTTAGAAACAAGAGTATAACTGCTTCATGAAATGTAGCCAGATATCAAATTAGGGATTCCCATATGGTGCACTTGTATTATTGCTTGGCTTGAGGAACAAATGCAAATGCTGGTGATAAAAAGGGCCATGATGGGATATGGAACAGGAAATGCAATGGAAATACTGACTTCAGAATTTAACTTTCCTGCTGGGCAGGCATTGCAAACTAATACATCCTCTAGGACGCGAATGATGTGGCTTTGCGTTTTGCACTGGAGGTGTTCTGGGTCTGGGGGAGGTGGTGAAGCCTTAATGTTTCAAAAGGAAATGTGTACCCAACACTAAAATGAACTGCATATTTTGGTATTTAATTTTTAAGTGGATTTGTTCAGGCCCCCTTTCCACCTTCTTTAATAAAACATCTGTAAGAATTACCAGAACATTTCATGCAGGCTGAATTTCACAGTGTTACATGGAAATGGTTATGCTAGAAGGGTCTCTGTGTTAAACCCATGGGAGGGAAAGAGCCCGCATCCTCTCCCCTTTTGTGTTGAATTACCATTACCTGGTGGTCATGAAGTTCTTTTGTGTTTATTTTAATGAGTATTGAAATGCTCCATTCAATTCCGCAAATCTCTGAGGCTCATTCTGCAAATCTCTGAGGATCCATTCTAACACCCACAACGAAAAGACGCGACCATGACAGCAAAGTATATGAACCCTTCCAGACTAGCCATCTCCTCAACTCAGTTGTTGTTGTTGTTTAGTCGTTTAGTCATGTCCGACTCTTCGTGACCCCATGGACCAGAGCACGCCAGGCACTCCTGTCTTCCACTGCCTCCCGCAGTTTGGTCAAACTCATGCTGGTAGCTTCGAGAACACTGTCCAACCATCTCGTCCTCTGTCGTCCCCTTCTCCTTCTGCCCTCCATCTTTCCCAACATCAGGGTCTTTTCCAGTGAGTCTTCTCTTCTCATGAGGTGGCCAAAGTATTGGAGCCTCAGCTTCACGATCTGTCCTTCCAGTGAGCGCTCAGGGCTGATTTCCTTCAGAATGGATAGGTTTGATCTTCTTGCAGTCCATGGGACTCTCAAGAGTCTCCTCCAGCACCATAATTCAAAAGCATCAATTCTTTGGCGATCAGCCTTCTTTATGGTCCAGCTCTCACTTCCATCCATCACTACTGGGAAAACAAATGCCCAATCAGGGCCCACTTTATACAGGCCAGCGAGGTATTGAGACAGCCCTATGGCTTTAATGGTGGTTGATAAGTGCCAAGCTAGTCCTTGGGGTGGCTGTGCCCTGGGGTTCTTAGATAGCACCCTTGGACCACCTCCACCAGATGTGCTGCTGTCAGGTGGGTTGATGTGGTACCAGCTGACTGACAGGTGGTAAGACCCAAACACTGGCCAAAGTGGCTTGAGTGGGGCAGCCACTCCTGCTCTAAATCATGATATCCTGTTTCGTAAAAAGGTCTGTATCATCAATGGCACCAACCAGTCACTCTTGAAGGATTAGGCCACTTCTGGCTTCTGAATAAATACAGCCATTGAAATACAGCCATTGAAAAAATGATGACACATAAAAAGAAAATAAGGGACCTAAAAAAGAAAAAGAGTGAAACATAATTTGATTTAAAAATAAAATAAAATAAACAAATGTTTTTCTGGTCTTTTTCTGTGCAAATGCACTAATAACTGAGGAAAAAACTTGCCTTCATGCAATGTCACTGTTGATGTTAAGATTATATGAAAAATCTGTATCAGCTTACAAAAAAAATTATCAAACATATCGGTTAATGACTTAAATTTGTAGCTGTGAGCTGAGTGTGTGCCACAGTTTGATCCAATGCACATATAATAATAATAATAATAATAATAATAATAATAACAATAACAATAATAATATAATTATTTATACCACACTCATCTGGCTGGGTTTCCCCAGCCAGTCTGGGCAGCTTCCAACAGAACATACAATACAATAACCTATTAAACATTAAAAGCTTTCCTAAACAGGGCTGCCTTCAGATGTCTTCTAAAAGTCTGGTAGTTGTTCTTCTCTTTGACATCTGGTGGGAGGGCATTCCACAGGGCGGGCGCCACCACCGAAAAGGCCCTCTGCCTGGTTCCCTGTAACTTGGCTTCTCGCAGGGAAGGAACCGCCAGAAGACCCTCGGAGCTGGACCTCAGTGTCCAGGCAGAACGATGGGGGTGGAGACGCTCCTTCAGGTTTACAGGGCCATTATATACATTACATACTTCCCAAGTGCCCCCCAAAAAATGGGACATAAAAAATGGGACATCGTAGGTACCATTTTGGGTGCTCTCACATGGTGCTCTCACCCTGAAAAAGCACTTTTTGTGAGCCGTGATCTTGTGAGGTGCCCAAAATGTGTGTTTTGGGGCATCACATGAGATCTCCCCCTCCCCAAAATGTGTTTTTTTCAGGTTGAGAGTGTGGCGTGGGTCATGTGACTCATCCAGGAACGCGTTCCTAATTTGCATTCCAGTTTTGGTGCTCAAAAAGTTGGACAGTATGACATTGACAGTCAGAAAAGCATATAGTTAGGAAAACATGAATTCTAGCTCCTAAACAACAAGCACCAGGCTTTTCACTTGCTCTACTTAGCATTTAGCAGCCTTTGGTGGAAGCATAATTGTAACCGTCTGACTCCGAGAGGGAAATTGTCTATTGCCCTTCCTTGCCTAACAAAAGGATGCATTGATCATATAAAATGTAATTGCATTGGCAACTGCTGTTACCACAATTGATTATATTGACTGGTTTGCCTGTCTATTTTCTCACATTGTTGTACTTTCGTTGCCTATTTCTTTTCCTATATTTTTAAGGATTGTTTTCTTTTTTTCCAAAAATAGCTGGGTCATTTGTCCAGTATTTAATGCCTGGAATGCCAGGGTCCATTCTTGCAACTGCTAATTCAGTTTACAAAACTTTGATTGGTTCTATGTTGTGTTGGCTTCTTACCAGAACAGATTGATTTCTTTAAAGAGGTTGCAGTTGTGCCTGCCATTCTGTATGGCAGTACCCTTCAGTAATATTAACTAAACCCCCACTTTGAACTTCCTTGAGGAATATCATGCTTGATTCAACGTCATATCGCACACAGTACTTAAATTCGTATTTAATCTTATGTTATTTATTTATTTCTGATGTACCTCGCTGATCCCATCTGTTCCTGAAGGTTGGGGAAACCTCTAAAATGGATTTGTGGAGGACATGGGAGTGGGGCTCACAGGGAGAGAAAGCCTCATTTCACAGGTGGAGGTCCCCTGTGACTTCGTTGGATACAACCTATTTCTTTCATAAGGTTTAATATATTTAAAAACAAAAACCTAAAATTTCCCCTATGATCAAGGCTTTTTTTCAGCTGGAACTCACCAGAACTCCATTCTGGCACCTCTCAGGTAAGCACTATGCTATTGCCAGTCTAAGAGAAAGAGGAAGGTGTTTGTGGTGAGACCCGGCAATTCTTTTTTTCTAGAAAAATAGCACTGCCTATGATTATTTATTTCATAAAATAAACACAGTTATTTATTTATTTATTTATTTAAATAATATTTATTAAAGTTTGAAAATACAACAAAGAAGAAAAAGAAAAAACAACAACAAAAATATCAAGAAAAACAAAAACAATCAAACAACAAAAAAGAAAATACAGAAAAATTACAATAAACCTTATTAACTTAACTTCATTTGCTTGTTTCTTTGACCTCCTCCCGCCTCCCTTTTTTGTATTCTGCTTCAATTAATTATTTCAGCAAATCCTTTCCATCTTTCCCAAATTGTTAACCAATAATTTATCTTAACATAGTATAATTTTACTTTCCCTCATTTCCTTCAACAATCTATTTAACTTAAGTCCTTTATAGTATTTATACAAAAGTCACATAGTTTCTTTCCAGACTCCTTCTAAACTTCCTCAATTTTACTATATTTTTGTAAATAAGCTTTAAATTTCTTCCAGTCTTCTTCCACCAACTCTTCTTCCTGGTCCCGGATTCTGCCCGCCATTTCGGCCATTTCCATGAAGTCCATCACCTTCATCTGCCACTCTTCCCGGGTGGGTAGATCTTGTGTCTTCCAATACCTTGCAATCAGTATTCTTGCTGCTGTTGTAGCGTACATAAAGAAAGTTCTATCCTTCTTTGGCACCAATTGGCCAACCATGCCCAAGAGGAAGGCCTCTGGTTTCTTCAGAAAGGTATATTTAAATACCTTTTTTATTTCATTATAGATCATTTCCCAGAAGGAGTTATTTATTTATTTCATACACCACTTGATTGTAACCCCGCCCACCAGAGCATACTTTTAAAAGGATGTTTTTATTTTAATAAATTCTAGTACCTTGAGTTGAATGGATAAGCATGTGCGGAGTTTATGTTGTCCAACAGAAGCAACGCTTCCTTTGTTTTGTTTTGTTTTTTAAGGAGGACTAAGGATAAAGGGACGCAGGTGGCGCTGTGGGTAAAACCTCAGTGCCTAGGACTTGCCGATCGCATGGTCGGCGGTTCGAATCCCCGCGGCGGGGTGAGCTCCCGTCGTTCGGTCCCAGCTCCTGCCCACCTAGCAGTTCGAAAGCACTCTTAAGTGCAAGTAGATAAATAGGTACCGCTTTATAGCGGGAAGGTAAACGGCGTTTCCGTGTGCTGCTCTGGTGCCGGTTCGCCAGAGCAGCTTCGTCACGCTGGCCACGTGACCCAGAAGTGTCTTCGGACGGCACTGGCTCACGGCCTCTTGAGCGAGATGAGCACGCAACCCTAGAGTCGGACACGACTGGCCCGTACGGGCAGGGGTACCTTTACCTTTTTAAGGATAAAGTGCTGGGACGCAGGTGGCGCTGTGGGTTAAACCACAGAGCCTAGGACTTGCCGATCGGAAGGTCGGTGGTTCGAATCCCAGCGATGGAGTGAGCTCCCATTGCTCAGTCCCTGCTCCTGCCAACCTAGCAGTTCAAAAGCACGTCAAAGTGCAAGTAGATAAATAGGTACTGCTCCGGCAGGAAGGTAAACAGTGTTTCCATGCACTGCTCTGGTTCGCCAGAAGCGGCTTAGTCATGCTGGCCACATGACCTGGAAAAACTATCTGCGGACAAACGTCGGCTCCCTCGGCCAGTAAAGCGAGATGAGCTCTGCAACCCCAGAGTCGTCCGCGACTGGACTTAATGGTCAGGGGTCCCTTCACATTTACCTTTTAAGGATAAAGTGGTCTGATCAGGAACTGGCTGCCTTTTGTTTGCTGCAATGCCCAAGACGCAGCCCAGAAACTATAGGAGCCAACTCCTTGGGGACATGGTTGCTTAGCCGCCGCCTGCCCTAAAATATTTGAAGAGGCCAAAGTTGATGGATATTGTCATTCAAATAGGTAGCTGTGTTGGTCATTCAAATAGGTAGCTGTGTTAGTCGAAATAAATAAATAAATAAAATGGTCCAGTAGCATCTTAGAGACCAACTAAGTTTGTTCTGGGTATAAGTTTTCGTGTGCATGCACACTTCTTCAGATGTGAAGGAAGGAAGGAAGGAAGGAAGGAAAGAAAGAAAGAAAGAAAGAAAGAAAGAAAGAAAGAGAAAGAAAAAGAAAGAAGGAAAGAAAGAAAGAAAGAATAGAAAGAAAGAAAGTCACCATTAAAAACAGGGATCTGGATTCAAACCTGGCCAACATCCTGAGGCCAGCAAAAAGAGAGGAAGTGGCGGGCAAAAGCAAGCATTTACATTTTTAAAAATGTATCTTATACCTCAGTGACTGCTCCTGTGAGGCTATTGCTGCAGCTCCCCCCCCTCCATATAGCCTCTTTCTTTAATGTAAAATATAAGCTGTTAATTTCTCCTTTGACAATTTCCTGAGTACGACATGGTGCAAGGGACCAAAGATATCTTGCCTTGGATATAAGAATCCTCTTCCGCTTGTTTGTTTGTTTTTGAAACAAAACAGAGCCCCGAAGTGCCCGCTCTCAGTCTTTGCTGATCACTTGCTAATAATGGCTGGGCTCTATCCTAATGTCATTACACTTCCAAGCAATGATTGATTGTGCCATAGCATGTTTTTGAAACCTAATTACTGTCTCTGTTGTCTCTGAACTCATTAATCTTCTGGCCTGTAAATAAGTAAAATTGACAAAATAACTGAATTTCTTTAATGATGAGCTCCGGTTATCTCTGTACCTGCTGCTTTAGGTTAACCTTTTTTACTGCTTGGGAAGCAGCAGTCCTCTTCCTTGTACAGTCAACGATTCCCTGCCCCCAGCTTCATTTAAATGAGCATCTCCACGCATGGCATTGCTACCTGTAAATTTTTTCCCCAGGCGTTATCTCTGCTGGACCAATTTAACCAGCACCATCCAGAGAAATTCCAGGTAATTTTTATGTGTGCCATTGCTCCAGAGGGTTGTGTGGGGAAATTGTGGAGAGCTATATGGCCAGACACAGGTGGCGCTGTGGGTTAAACCACAGAGCCTAGGACTTGCCGATCAGAAGGTCGGCAGTTCGAATCCCCGCGACGGGGTGAGCTCCCTTTGCTCGGTCCCAGCTCCTGCCAACCTAGCAGTTCGAAAGCACAAAGTGCAAGTAGATAAATAGGTACCGCTCCTGCGGGAAGGTAAACGGCGTTTCTGTGCGCTGCTCTGGTTCGCCAGAAGCGGCTTAGTCATGCTGGCCACATGACCCGAAAGCTGTATGCCGGCTCCCTTGCCCAATAAAGCGAGATGAGCGCCGCAACCCCAGAGTCGGTCATGACTGGACCTAATGGTCAGGGGTCCCTTTACCTTTACCTTTATACCGTCAGACAAGTTTTGTCATGCCTCTTGGTGCTGCTAGAAGGCGGTCGGTTTTCAGAGTCTGGATAAGACAATGACATTCCAAACATTTGTGAAGTTGGGTAAAAATGCACGGACGCAGGTATATAAAGCAAGCTTTTAGAGGGATCTCTAAATTTTAAAACAAAACATTCTGCATTTTTTTTATTTTTAATCAAGCATTTAAAGTGCACCCCCTGTAGACATACCTGTATATTTAACCTACGTTAGAAGTGAGTATCCCATTCAGACATTTTTTCAGGTCTTCTCTCCTGCCATATGTAGGATAAGAACCATTCTGAACTACCTTTCAGGGTTGTTCTGAGGATCACACCTAGAAGTGTTGTACAGATGTTAAGTATAATTATTCTTTATCTCTTTAGGTTTATCTGTTTACAATTTGTTGTTTTTATTGTTGTCTTGTAGGCCTTCTGCAGGTAAGGTATAAAAATTCAAAAACAAATAATCTTATATACAAGCAGGATAGAAAATTGGAGCACACGGTTTGATAGGGTTTATTCCAACATATTTTGGGATGCAAATGTGTCATCCAATATGCAGACACATATTGTGAGTGCACCCAACATGAGTCTTAACACAGCACTGCATAGTTTCATTAAAAAGGTTAATTTCTCCTATTATATGCTGCTTTTTTGCAAAAAATATAATGCATTTCTGTACGTTATTTTTTACTAATACACACATTTTAGCATACTTTCCCTTCATATACGCTTTATGGTAAACTTATTTTCCTCACAAAAACTGAACGAAGTGTGAATGTCAGGAACTAGCCGTGTTTCAGTTTGTGAATTGGTTCAGGGAGGCCAATTTGGGTAGAGTCGCACGAATATTTCTTGAAATAAAAAGCAGCGTACAAGTTACATAAATGTAAAAAAGAAAAGAAAAAAGGCCAACTGAATGAATTTCTCCCCCAACCCTAGTTTGATGCTTCCAACCTTTTGAGGGAAGCTGCCCAGAATGGCTGGGGAAACCCAGCCAGATGGGCAGCGTATAAATTATTATTATTATTATTATTATTATTATTATTATTATTATTATTATTATTATCTGGACTCACCAACAATCTAGATAGGATGGGAGCTATGAACTCTGTTGCTGGGAGGAATCTATGGATAACAATATGGCTGGGCTGACCAGAAGTTGGAGGCGTTTGAGCCAGAACGGCTTCAAATGTATATGTGCCAAATAACCTCAGCCCTCACAGCAAGTCAGCCAATCCTTTCACTAACAGTTGGTTGGTTAGCATCCATTTGTCTCAGGAGACAATAGAAGAGTGTACCGTCAGGGGCAAAATTCAACCATTGGAGAGTTACAGCGCCTGCTATGGCCATAGAGACCCTTATAGGAGAGACATGTTTTGTTGCAGCTGGGGCAGATGAAGGCGTCTGCAAATGCGCCATGGTGTTTCTTCTCTCTGTTCTCCTCCCAGTGGTCATTCCTCCTCTGCTGGGGAGACCTGACCTGACTGTCTGTCTCCAGGCACTGCAGTCGTCTGCAAGGGATTCCCACACGGCTGATGTGGGCAGCCTTCCTGTCACGCTTGCAGACTGCTAGTTAAAACAGACTGGGAATCACAGGAAGTCCAGTGACCAAATACCCCTGGGAATGAATATCTGCAAAAGATTTCCTGTGTCATTTAATGTTTAGGTGTCGCTTATGCTAGAGATCCTGCCACTGATTTTCTAGGGAGTGCCACTGATGCGTTGCATCTGGCTCCCTCAGAGACAGTGGATGAGGGAACAAAAACCACCGAGTGCTTAAAATGCTGAAAGTCTGCTGCAGAATATAGTGGCCGGTGTTACCTAATGGCTGCTAGCAGGAGGTTATTCCAGTCACGTTTATAAAAAAAATCCTGCACATTTATTAAAAAAAATCCTGAAATTATGAATTACATTGTGTTTTTTCTTTCTTTTTTCCTTTCTTTTTCCCAAAAACGAAGCATACAAAACTTGTCTCTGTCATATGCTGTGAGGCCAGGTGCGATGTGGCAGGTGAGCCACCCTCCCAGGTAGAACATGAACCCTGGGAATGACATGCTGCTGCTGTTCTGCTGATTCCAATGGGGACTTTGCAGCAGCGCCTCAGATCTGGCAGCCTGGCAGAAAGGGCTGCGCCAAGCGATGGGCTGACTTTCTGCTTGTTTGTTTTTGGAAGGATGATGAACTTGGCTGGGTCTTGAACCCCACAACTGAAGCATTTGAGACAATGCAAAGAACAAAATAAGGACCCCCCTTCATTCCCTTGCCCCTTCCTTTTAAGTGATCTTCTAAAATACAAGCATTTGTGCTTAGAGACAATTACACTCTACTTCATTTCCTCCTTTGCAAAGCAGGGCTATGAACTCAAAAAGGCTAATTGCACATTGTTTTTAAGGATTAGTCTGATAATTCATCATACTGTAATTAAACTAATTAGGACACTATTCTTTTTTCCAGCCGCCTTAATTAGGCCTTCAACTTGGCAGGGTGCCTGTGGGACCCAAATGTTGCAATTTGTAATATGATTCAACGTCTTTGATAACAAATGACTATATTTGGCTGCTTTTGAGTTAATAAGATTTATATATTAATCTAGTTATACTTTGTTCCTTTGGCGTTCCCAGAGTCCTCCAGGGTTGGGGGTAGGGATTGTGTGTGGTTTTCATGATCCGTCTGCGAAATTCCTTCAGTATGAGCTAAAATTGCTGGAAAATTTTCAGCATCCAGTTGAGGCTCTCAACTTCCCTTCAGAGTCCCGCCTGCTCTTCAGCAGCCTGTAATGCATCTTTTAATCTGGCAAGTGGCTCTTAAAATAGCTCCTTCGCATATGAAAGGCAGCCTGGAATTTTGTGCAGTCCAAGATTTGCTTAGAGGGTGTTCTGTTTCAAGGTTTTACGGATTGCTTGCTTTTGGGGGCACTGTTGTATCAGGCAGAGACTTCTTGACAGTGTGAACTATGACTGATGGATTTCAGTTGCGTAATTTTTGATCTCCACTCCCCATCAAATCGTCATTTTACAAAAACCTTGGCAGAGAAATATCAAGGAGGAGACAAATCCTTTGCAGCAGAGAAGTGGTGGACTTTTCCTGGTGTTGGGTTTGTCAGTGCTGAAGTCTCCCCTGCCCTTTGACAGCCTAATTAAGTGACAATTACCTAAATGAATAAACGTTGATGGTTGTGATAAACATCCACATTTCCTTAATCTATTCCCCTCCCCCTAAATTGCTAAAGGAAATTTGGCTTTAATGAGAATATGTGTCAGTTTTTACAAAGCATTATGAATCTTGTGTTTTCAGACTTTAGATGAGCCCTCTCCTTCTCTCTCTCTCTCTCTCTCTCTCTCTCTCTTGGCGGTTGGAGTAACCAACATATAAAGGCAGATGATGGACAAAAAAATCTTTTTTTTTTAGTGTCGCTACCTTCTGCAACATCTGGTTTGTTTCTTTGCTTTTCACATCCTGCAGATGTTGCTGAGCATATGAAAAATACTGACGGGAAAATGTTTTAGCCAAGAAGCAATGCCAGCAAAAGAGTATTCTTTTAACTCACCAGAAGCCTAATAAACAGAGACTTCTAGTTTCATTGCAACTAAAGATTAGACCAATTAAGTGAAAGGGGTCAGGGGCCCTCTAAAAATGTCAGGATTAATCGGCTGAGAATGAAATGAAAACGTGAAGCTTTCTTGGAAAACTGTAGGATAAAAGCATACAATGGATATGATCCATCCAATGCGAAGTACTGCAAAATTCATTTGATTTCAATTGCAGAGGTAATCAAATCTCTAAATTTGACTGGTTGGTGCCATTAACAAGCTGTGGTTCACACATGCATGCAAGTAATTTGATTTCGCTACACTGGATGAATGGAAGCTGAAGGTGTAAAACATGAGGAGATAATGAAAGCTCGATCCAATGTTTGATCTGAGGTGGCCTATTCAACGTTGCTGTTGCTGTTAGAATTGTTGTTGTTGTTGTTGTTCGATCCCACACTGTGGCAAATGTCCTAGTGCAGGGCTTCCACAGATGTGGCTAATTAGGTGAATCTTTCTTCTTCTTCTTCTTCTTCTTCTTCTTCTTCTTCTTCTTCTTCTTCTTCTTCTTCTTCTTCTTC
>JAXCMG010000095.1:1482165-1492907 GCA_034642415.1 Podarcis siculus | reverse complement strand
TATATATATATATATACACTACATACATCTTAAAAAGCAGAGACATCACCTTGCCAACAAAGGTCCATATAGTTAAAGCTATGGTTTCCCAGTAGTAGTTTCCCCAGTAGTGATGTATGAAAGTGAGAGCTGGACCATAAAGAAGGCTGATCGCTGAAGAATTGATGCTTTTGAATTCTGGTGCTGGAGGAAACTCTTGAGAGTCCCATGGACTGCAAGAAGATCAAACGTATCCATTCTTAAGGAAATCAGCCCTGAGTGCTCACTGGAAGGACAGATCCTGAAGCTGAGGCTCCAAGACTTTGGCCACCTTATGAGAAGAGAAGACTCCCTGGAAAAAGATGGAGGGCACAAGGAGAAGGATGGAGGGCACAAGGAGAAGGGGACGACGGAGGACAAGATGGTTGGACGGTGTTGTCGAAGCTACCAGCATGAGTTTGACCAAACTGCGGGAGTCAGTGGAAGTCAGGAGTGCTTGGTGCTCTGGTCCATGGGGTCACGAAGAGTCAGGCATGACTAAACAACTAAACAACAACAACAAATACACTTTAGAGGGGCTAGTATGTCTGCAAAATTCATCCACTTCTATGAAAATGGAAAAAAAGTTTAAATTTCTTTACAGTGGATGGAGTGAGGAGAAACTAAACCAACTCTGGTGGATCCTGTACTGAATTGATCATCCCTTGCAGCACCTTGAACTGAGGGGGGCTGTTTCCCAAAGCACTGGATTAGGGCTCTACATGAGTCTTGTGATCACTACTCCTGTTGTACCAATTTGCTACAGTGGCACATTTCCTCGATACTTTGGGGACTTAAATCTGCCATAATCTGAATACTAAGAGTAATACAAACTGATCAGGGAATTTATTGAAGGCACTGACTGGTTGTATTTTATTTGATAACGTTCAGTTTTCAAGGCCTGAAGATGTGGACAACTAGTCCAATAAATGTGTCCTGTCAGCAGAAGTTCAGTAGGGCTTCCCTTCCTCTCCTCCACCTGTGCCCCCATGCCTCAACAATTGGCTCTGGGGTGGGGTTGGACCAGCACACAGGAGAGGAAAAGCGAATAAGATCCTTGCCCTGATGCAACAATCATCTTAGCACGATGTTGGACTTCAACAGACTGCCACACGGCAAGGAGAGCCTCATCTGAACATCTTAATTATACAGGAGGTATTCCCTCAGGGAAACTGGTCCCAAGTTGTTTAGAAGCTTATGTCAACACTAAAACCTGGTCCAGTGGCAAATTGGGAGGTAGTGCTGTTCTTTTAGAAGCAGTGTTACATCCTCATGGCAGTTACAACCTCATGGGAGTCATAGCTCCAATAAGACGCTTAACTGCTGCAGATTCTGGGCCAGTTTTAAGGGCAGCTCCACATAGGGTACATTGCAGTAAACCAATCCTGAGGTTAATAGTGCATGGATAATTGTGGCTAGGGCATCCCTGTCTATGTGGGATGAAGAAGCACCCCTAGAACATGTGCTTGTTCCTCCAGGGGAGTGCATCCCCAACCAGAACAGGAAGCCAACCCAGTTCCCAGACCTGCGAGTCACCCATCCACGGGGCCTCTGTATGATCAGGATTCAGCTAATTGGCCCTCATCCAGTCCACCACTGTTTCCAGGCACCGTTCCAGGGCTTGAATGGCCAAACCTGATTCAGATTTAACAGAGAAACAGAGCTGTGTGTCATCAGCATGTTGATAGCACTACACTCCAAATCCCCTAATGACAGCTCCCAATGGATTTTGGCATGGAAATTACCTTGGTTCTCCTGTGGGACAACCTTGACTGGGAGAGAGACAGTGTGGGAGTGTGAGACCTTGTTGATTCTTCCAGACTTCTCTGCAGCATTCAAGACTGTTGGCCATGGCATTCTTTAGCTGTCAGTATGGGCGGCTGGGAGTTTAGCTTTTCAGTAGTTCCACTCATGCTGGGAGGTTTCCGCTTGACTCTTTGACGTTCATGCTTCAGGGTCCTGCAGTGCTCTCTCTCCCATGCTTCTAAAATGTGCATGAAACTGCTCAGTGAGGTAATCCAAAGATTTGGAGTAAGATGTGTCCAATTGGCGGGTGACACCCAACTCTATTTCTCTTGTAGATCAACTTTAAAAGAGGCATTGGGAGTGCTAAACTATGGCTGAAAGTGTTGATAGACTGGATGAAGGACAACCAACTGAAGCTAAATCCAGTCAAGATAGAGGTGCAGTTAGTAGGTAGTTCATCTGCCCAGCAGAGTGGTGTTAAATTGGTCCTAGAGGGATTTGTCCTCCCACTAAAGCAGTCAACCTTCTTTTCCAGTTGAGGGCAGAATTCTTCTTAAGGTATTCTGTTGGGTGGACCTGCTGCTGGTGGGTGTAGCCAGTACCATTGATGGATAGATCCAGAGATCAATGTGCTCTAGATTCACTAAATGGAATAAAGACCGACCCTGTTTCAGTTTCAACATGGCTACCTCAGATTAGAATTCTTAATTCCATGCAGGCTACTTAGAAGTAAGCCCCACTGAGTTACTTTCAGTAGATGATGATTCAACCCAGCTACTGTTCTGGAAAGCAAATGAAAGCAGTTCCTATGCACACACAAGCTACCTGTTTGTTCTTGGACAGCTGGAGGAAAGACCTTTTTCTCAAGCATTGCAAAGAGGCAAAAGTAAAAACAAACATTTAAAAAAAACCTAAAGAGGGGGAAACCATGCATAAAAGCCGGGGGGGGGGGGGAATGAAGAAGCAAACAGGAAAGAAGGAACTGATGGGATGGCCTAAGCAGGCAGCCTCAATATCCATGGGGGAGAAAGCATTGAAAGAAAGGTTTGACTTCTGAAAACGTTCGAAAACGAAGGCACGGCTTCTGATTGGCTGCAGGAACTTCCTGCACTCAAAAAACATTCGCAAACTGGAACACTTCCGGGTTTGTGGCATTCAGGAGCCAAAACGTAAGAGTACCAAGGCATTCAAGAACCAAGGTACCACTGTATTGTGATACGTAGTACATGGGGTTACCTTTGAAAATGGTCTGGAACCGTTGATAAGTCCAGAACGTGGGTGCAAGGTTAGTGATTGGCACTGGTCGGTATTTTATTTCCCCCCCAATAATTTTTATTTAATTTTCCACAATTGTAACAAATATTGCAACAAACATTGCACAACCGAAGGACAGACCAGAACAAAAACAAACAAAAAAATACATCAAAGAAAAAAGACAACAAACAAACAATAAAAACGAACATAATTGTTTTAAAAATCCGACCTTATAAACATATTAATTGACTTCCTCTAGTCCCTCCCTTCTGAGTTTCCTTGTATCTGAATGTAACAGCTTTCCCATATCATTATTAAACAACAATATTCCAATTTATTCACTTTTCTTACTGTTCTAAATCCCATTTATTTAATTAAATCCTAATTTAGTCCTAGGCCTTTTTGGTACTTTCAAGTAATTTCTTATTTTTTATATTGGCACTGGTCGGTATTTCATCACCTTCACTGGCTCCCAGTCCTTTTCCAGGCCCAATTCAAGATGTTGCCTTTGACCTTCAGCACCCTTCATGGCTTGGGACCAGTATCCTGCAGGGTCAGTCCCTTCTAGATGTACTACCCAGGCCTTAAGAAACATTTCAGGTGAGGTGTGGCTTCCTGGTTGCGGAATGCGCTCCTCAGCAAGGCTCATTTCGTGCTACTTTGTCATCATTTCAGTGCTACACGAAGACCTTTTCATTTCCCCAGGCCTTTTAAAATCCGCGTTTGCTTTTTAGAAGCCATTTCCAATCCTTGTTGTTTTTGTTCGCCATTCTCGACTTTTACGTTGCATCATCTTTCTTTATTTCATTTATGAATGACTTCCCCTAAAACACCATGAAGCGATTTAACAGTAAAAACATCAACCTCTCTGCCTTTTGGCTAACATCAAGTGCAATAAAAGCATCAGCTTTTTTTTTCTTTTTTCTTTTTAAAATGCATTTATTGCATCTGGTTTCTATTTGTAATATTTTATTGTACTTACCGTATTTTGCTTTTGATTTATAATGCTTTACGAGGTCTGTAAACCACTTAAGAGATGTTGCTAAAAATGTTAAGGAGCATATAAATTACTTAAATAAATAAATATCTAAAAACTAGTTCAAATTGAATACAGATATAGACTGAGGTTTTCCTTTTTAATCTGTTTAAAAAACTTGTATGGTTTCTTGCTGTATTTCTGTTTGTTTTTGAGTTTATGTTAGGCTCCCTTAGAACTTTTCGTTAAAGTCCTAAACAAGGAAACAAAGAACACCCCCCGAAATAAAAAGACTTCTGCACTTCAGTGCAGTGACAGAAGGTACCATCACAATCATATATTTTTCAATCATATGTTTTTCAATCTGAGCATATAGTCTGGGGAAACATGAGAAATACTGCGTTCTTGCCCCCCCCCAATAATCTACCTGAAATAAGTTGTTGAGAGATAGTTCACTATGTATATAAGAAGCTACACAATCTTATCCCCGTGAAACAAATTAAGTTTCACGAGAAAGTGGGGGGGGGGATATCAGGAAATTAAAACATGATTAACTGAACTTCATGCTAATATTAATAATAAACAAGAGGCGGCACCTTTGGTCAAACACTTTTTGAAATTCATGGCATAAATTTAATGACTTTTCTGGGCAATTAATATGCTGCCTTCTGAGACCAATAGTTTTAATAGCTTATTTATGAGCTCCTAAGCTGACCTCCCTCTTTAAAAACAACAGCCACAACCATTTTGTATGGCTTTAAAGAAGAAGAAGGAAAAAAAAAACAGGTGGAAAATCATTGTCTCGACAATCACAACTGATTATAAAAATTGTGGCGAGGCAAACAGTGAACTGTTTTTGGCAAAGGAAGTAATCCATATGACTCCAATGATATATTATTGCAGGTAAGCAGCAAGCCCAAGAGAAAGAAGAGTTGGGGGGGGGGGAACCTATTTGAATCTGAAATACAGAATGGAATTGTAAAGACATGTCCGAAAGGCACTGACGTAAGTGTTAAAACGACAGATTTAGATCAACTTGAACCTATATATCTAGCAAAAAGGACAGTGCCTCAAACCATTCTTACAATGCCTGTTTACTCAGAAGTACATTCCATTAACGGCAGATAAAATGTAAATTTCAATGTATTGGGGGGGGAAGAATCTCCCCTGTCAGAATGGTACTTTTGAATCTGGGATAAAGCAATAATTTATAAGTTAACTTACTATGTTAATTTAACTTACTATGAGAACATATTGTGTGAAAACTGATTTGTCAAAAGATGGACAATTTTTATTTGCTTCTAGAATGAGAAATGTGGTGACGATGTGACCCCATACTCATTATTCTCCTTCGTTAAATATATATATTTTGTTTTCTATTAATGACTTTTTCTTTTTTCTGTGTTTTTTTTTTATATATACAGTCATACCATGGGTTACAGACACTTCAGATTGCGTTTTTTCAGGTACTGGAACATGTGCAGAAGTGCTAAATTGCGCGGACGCGCCAAATCACAACCCGCGCATGCGCAGATGCGCCGCTGCGGGTTGTGAATGTGCATCCCACACGGATCACATTTGCAACCCGAGTGTCCATTGTACAATGAAAGGAAAAGAGAAAACATAAGTACATTCCATTGAGTTCAGTGGAGCTTAAAAGGTAAAGGTAAAGGGACCCCTGACTATTAGGTCCAGTCGTGACTGACTTTGGGGTTGCGGCGCTCATCTCACTTTATTGGCTGAGGGAGCCGGCTTACAGCTTCCAGGTCATGTGGCCAGCATGACTAAGCCGCTTCTGGCGAACCAGAGCAGCGCATGGAAATGCTATTTACCTTCCCACCACAATGGTACCTATTTATCTCCTTGCACTTTGACGTGCTTTCGAACTGCTAGGTTGCCAGGAGCAGGGACCGAGCAACAGGAGCTCACCCTGTCGCGGGGATTTGAACCGCCGACCTTCTGATCGGCAAGTCCTAGGCTCTGTGGTTTAACCCACAGCACTATCCACGTCCCTTTCAGTGGAGCTTACTTCTAGGTAAAGGGGTAAAGGATAGAAAGAGTTACATGATTACATAGGGTGTGATGTAGTGTAAGGTATTTGAGAGTTTACATTGTTGCACAAGTTGTTGTGGAAGCAGTAGTACTGTGGCTGCTCACGTTGTGTGTATGAGCTGAGACATTAACACTCCAACTGCCTTCAGCCGTGTAATAATTTTGAGTTCGATATCTTAAGAAAAGAGTAAGCATGTTGGTTTTATTAAGTAGCAGTTACAACAAACACTGGGTTTCTGCTGGACCCCTTTCAGGCAGTCATGCTCCACTCCCTCCAGCTATCACCTCCAGATTCCCACATCAATGTCTGTTGTAAGGAAATGCCTCCAAATTACTACGATCATTACTCACTGCAAAATTGTGGTTTTGCCTGGTAGCAACACCACCACCTTAGAGAGATTGTGGTTCTTCTTCCGTGGTCTACATGGCAAAAAAGAGAAGAAAGTGAGGAGTTTGGTCCTAATACTTGCATTACAAATTTTGAACTTAGATGTGCTTTTGAGAGATCACATATCCAAGAAGTCTGATGTGTAATAATTTGTGCAGTTTATTCAGGGACGCACAACCTTCCATTCATATTCTGGTGGCTCACTGTGTCTTCTTAATTCTTACTCTTTCTAACAAGCATGCTTATTATTGCCTCTCCTTTCCATCCTTCTCTTGTTGGTCATCTGATCTCGGTCTCCTGCTTCCACTTGTAACGCCTTTCTTCTCTGATCTACATTGACTTCCACATTTCCCTTTCACACTCAAGCACAGGATAGCTAACTAAGGGACAAATGTTCACACCATGCAAATACAGTGGTACCTCGGGTTACAGACACTTCAGGTTACAGACTCCGCTAACCCAGAAATAGTACCTCGGGTTAAGAACTCTGCTTCAGGATGAGAACAGAAATCGTGCGGTGGCAGAGGGAGGCCCCATTAGCTAAAGTGGTACCTCAGGTTAAGAACAGTTTCAGGTTAAGAACGGACCTCCGGAACAAATTAAGTTCTTAACCCAAGGTACCACTGTACTTTGGGATTCCTTTATGTGTTGGGAGGAATGCCCTGTCCTCCTCAGCTTAGAGTCAGTGTCCACAGAGGTAAGCCTAGCTATAAAACTTTATTCTCAATTAAATCTATTGCCGTGCACTTCAGCGGTGCAACACTGAGGATCTTAAAAAAAAGTTGCAAGCCTTAAACCAGGGGTCAGCAAACTTTTTCAGCAGTGGGCCTGTCCACTGTCCCTTAACCTTGTGGGGGGCTGGAAAAATGAACGGATTCCTATGCCCCACAAATAACCCAGAGATGCATTTTAAATAAAAGGACACATTCTACTCATGTAAAAACATGCTGATTCCCGGACCGTCCACAGGCTGGATTTAGAAGTCGTTTGGGCCGGATCCAGCCCCCGGGCCTTAGTTTGCCTACCCATGCCCTTATACAAAAGGATGGAAAGCTTTTGGAGTTCAAGTCTTTAGAAAAGCTGTGTGCTTTTTCTGAAACCAAATCAAATTCAAGGTATATTTTAAATGTATATTCAGAAATCAGAGTGACTTGCTCCTTTAACTTTGCTGACTTAATGGGTTTGGTTTTCCTTCTTGTTCACATGCCGAATATAATTGGGGGTTGTGGAGGAGGAAAGAATCATACTGTTCAACAAGGATCTTTTAAACATTTACTAAGATTAATGAAAACCTTGAACTGAAATAGCACTTGCCATAGAGTCTTTTGGGGGCTATCACGTTTCTTTGTATGATGTAAGAACAGAGATTTGAGTAATCAAAATGTAGCTACAATCCTTACCCCAAACACCTGTCTATCCTACATAGATAAATGGCTTTCCTGTTTCACTAGAGTACGATCACAAGTTGTGTATCCAGTATATGAGGTTTCTGCCTCAGGATTTAGAATATTATTGGGCTCATATTACACACATAGATAAAACGTATTACAGCAATGTAGCTGTTGCAGTCCATCTGTTCTACTGTTTGGGGGCCAAACAAGATGTGATGTTTGTCCCATAGTTTTAAGGAAATAATAGATGGGTGGAGCTGGATGAAGACCAAGCCAGGGGAACTCTCCTACCACTGTGAATAATATGTGTGTGTGGGGGGGGGTTCCAACTGCGCTTGGATTATGGATTAAGTCCCTCTAATCCACACACTGCGGCTCCCTCCCCCACTCCAGCCTTTTTTTAAAAAAGAAGCAAACCCACTTTCACCTTTTAGTCAGACATAACTTCCCTTTTTGATAATTGTTTCACAATCAAACACTATCTTCACATATCTTAATAGCCAAATGCAATTAAAATAAAAACAAAAAACAAGACATTTACATAGCATATTAAATCCATATTTTGGGATTCCTCCGATCCCTTGACTTCCCTCCATTCCCTCCCCCGGTTCTTTTGTGTTATTTTATGTTATACATGTCTATCGTTTTCTTCTCTTTAAATATTTCCAAATTCAAACATTGTACTTAATATTACAAGTGGTTTTTTTAAAAAAAAAACCCTGCTGTTGTGTTAACTTCTTAACAATGCTTTTGTAAATATGCAATAAACATTTTCCATTCTTTTTCATATTTGCTGTCCTCTTGATCTCTTAGTCTTCCAGTTAATTTGGCCATTTCAGCATATTCCATTAATTTACGTTGCCAATCTTCTTTAGTTGGGACTTAGTCACACACAGTCCTGTCTTCCTAAAAAGACAGGAGTGAGCAAAACCATAGCTGTTGAGCACTGCGGCGGAGGAAGCTGCTCAGGCGCCTGGGTGCGCCCAGGGGCGGGGCAAGCCGCCCATAGGGGCGGGGTCACCATGGGGCCTCTGGTGTCTGCCTGCCTCCTTCCACTCAGCTGCCCTCCCCCAGGAGAGACGCGTGGCTCAGGCAGGCTGCAGGCCCTGTGGTGAGTGCTGTTCGGGATTTTGTCACCCCCTTCAGTGGTGACACGCGGGGCTCATTGTATCTACTGCACCCCCTTCCTCCTCCCTTGGCTGAGTATTCCTCAGATATGGAAGGAATGCACCATACATAATATCAATTAATAATAGCATCATGCCAAACTCTCATACAACTCATAGAATCAAAGAGTTGGAGGGAACCTTGAGGATCATTGTTCAACCCCCTACAATGCAGAAATATGCAGCTGTCCTTTACGGGGATCAAACCTGCAACCTTCAGGCTATCAGCACCACACTCTAGCCAACTGAGCTATGCAGGATCCCAATGCAAAATTTCCTAGGGTATGCTTGTTTGTGTGTTTTACTTTTTTTTTAGAAAAAACAACAACAACTGTCAATGAACTTTTTAAGCTCTTCTCCACATTTGCCTCTTGCGCTGCACACCTATGGCCTGTGGACCCCAGAACACTGTCCAGAAGGGAAGGTGGCCCTCAAGCTGCCCTAGCCTTATACTGGAGAGAAGATTGATCTTGCGGGCACATCTTCTGGTAATGATCTTCATATTCATGAAAAATTAATAAATAATAATAATAATAATAATAATAATAATAATAATAATAATAATTTATTATTTATACCCCACCCATCTGGCTGAGTTTCCCCAGCCACTCTGGGTGGCTCCCAATCGACTGTTAAAAACAATACAGCATTAAATATTAAAAACTTCCCTAAACAGGGTTGCCTTCAGATGTCTTTTAAAAATAGGATAGCTGCTTATTTCCTTCACATCTGAAGGGAGGGTGTTCCACAGGGTAGGCACCACTACTGAGAAGGCCCTCTGTCTGGTTCCCTGTAACCTCACTTCTCTCAATGAGGGAACTGCCAGAAGGCCCTCGGGCTGAACGATGGAGGTGGAGACGCTCCTTCAGATATACAGGACCGAAGCCATTTAGGGCTTTAAAGGTCAGCACCAACACTTTGAATTGTGCTCGGAAACGTACTGGGAGCCAATGCAGATCTCTCAGAACCGGTGTTATGTGGTCCTGGCGGACACTCCCAGTCACCAGTCTAGCTGCCACATTCTGGATTAATTGCAGTTTCCGGGTCACCTTCAAAGGTAGCTCCACGTAGAGTGCATTGCAGTAGTCCAAGTGGGAGATAACTAGAGCATGCACCACTCTGGCGAGACAGTCTGCGGGCAGGTAGGGTCTTAGCCTGCTTCTGGTATTAGCTGTGCTTAATTTCTAAAATGAGAAATGCTGGTCAAGTCTTGACAGATCCACACCTTTTAGTCTAGCATTCAACGGTGGCCAACCCTGCCATGTCTCTGCTGGAGGTTAGAGGTAGAGGTAGAGACAGGCATGATAGGTGAGTTTTAATTCATCTATCATGGCTGTTATCCAGCTGAGGTTAGCCCGATGGCCAGGATGTTTCTTCTTCCCTTCGTCCCAGAAATGTGTGTGGCCTGTTTGAGGTTATTCAGTAGGCAGAGAACAGAGTTGCTTTATATGCCCCAATGCTAAGTCCTGGCATGATTTCATCCTGACAAGATCCAGTACTAAGCCCTGGCAGCTAGGCTAGCAGCAGCACAGTGAAAAATGACAACTCCAGAGAACCTAAGAATTCACAATTTGTGTGCATGCCATTTTCAGTATTGGATCTGACTTCAGTTCAGTTCCAAACAACCAGCAGTTGAAATCTGAAAGTCCATTTCTTTTCGAAATCTGCTTCCCTCCCTTCCTTCCTTCCTCCCTCCCTTCCTTCCTTCCTTCCTTCCTTCCTTCCTTCCTTCCTTCCTTCCTTCCTTCCTT
>JAXCMG010000095.1:1448947-1472839 GCA_034642415.1 Podarcis siculus | reverse complement strand
ATATAATATACTAAGGTTGTAGCAGGAAGGAGAACAGAATCCTGCATCTGATGTACAAAATGGACCTAATGAATGTGCATGGAAGAGTTCTTAGTCTACCTGGGTTTGGTCTACAGATGGAAGACTTTCCTGGAACAGCCCTGTATTCTTCTGGGTCATATTGGAGAAGCAGTCAAAGGATCAAAGAAAGGCCAGTGCAGTCGACCTGAAAGCAAAATGGAAGTCTGCAGAGGAGATGATAGATTATCTGGGGTTTTATTACGAACCTTCTGCTATTCTCTTTTGTGGTTATCACAGTTTTCCAGAGGAAGTGGTAGTCGCTGTGAGAGGACAGAGAAGGGCAATGAAGGAAACCAGGATATAGAAAGTATGAGCTATGAAGATTGACTTAAAAACCTTAATCTTTCAAAAGGCATTTTCCATGTGGCTTCCCTGTGCCATATAAATTTTTAAAGTGCGTAGATAAAGCTGCACATACATCATGATGTCATAAACTTCACGGAAAACATTTGGTTCTTTGTCTGCTGTGGAAATATTGCCCTGTTGTAATTTTCTGTGAAATGTGGTATACTAAGGTTAAAGAATGGTATATTTCTCATCTTTCATCGCCACACACCCAGACAGATGAAATGTACAAATCCATTGCGCCTGGGGGCTGGGGTCCAGGCCTCTCTGAATGTCATGAAATCTTCCAGTAGTTTAAAAGGGCAATTGCAGCTCTTATTCATTGGTATGCTTTTATGCCGAGCTTTAGCCTTTGTTTGATGGCAACCAGAGGACCATTCATAACAATCAGGATGACTTCATTTGTGTTTGTTTTTGCTTGCAATTAATCCATGACCAACTGTGAAATTTGCTATTTTACCATAACCAGTCCATTTCATTTGTCATCTCCTTCTGGAATCCACAGAGGGCTGGAGACAGGGAAACTCTCAGCCTAGCCCAACGACACGCACTGGAACAAAGGAAGATGTGCACATGACAAAAAAAAAAAAAAGGAAAAATGAATACAGACCAGGCATTCGGAAATGTGTCTCATGCCAAAAAAAGAGACGATATTGTACGTGTAATATGAGTCCCACCATGAAAGGATGCTTAGGTAAAATGACTCTTCTGGGTACAAAAAAGAGCAATTATATGGCACCCTGGGGGAAAGTAAACTATGTAAACGTATATGAGATGCCAGACAAGCTGAGCTGGCAAAGGGTACTTGATATCTCATCATTATTGGCATGGCACTACAGTCTAAAAAGGACCAAGAGTCTGCCCTAAATACACTTGCTCTCTGAGCAGGAATTAGAATCTACAAAAGAAGGGTTGTAGCACAGTGGTAGAAGATCCCAGTGGTAGCAGATCCCAATGCACTCAGAAGATCCCAGATTTTGTCCCCGGGCTCTCCACACAAGGCTGGGAAAGACTCATTTAAAGTTTTGTCATCTGTTGTGGTCATTATATTGTCCCACTTCTGGCAACGGATTAATGGTTCAGCTCTTAGGTATCCATAGCTTAAGCCCAGCATTGGGGGGAACTGAAATTGCAAATGTACTCAGGTTCCTGCTGCTGCTTGAGGACCAGGCTGGGACAAAGAAAGGAAAAGGTGGGCTTAGGGCAGGTGTCAGCCATGGCGTCTGCTTAAAGATGAAAGGCATGTTGATGCTGGGCATCCTGCCACCAGGAGCAGCCTGCTTCACCCTGCTGGGTTGTAGGGCTGGCCCTGCCTTGCATGTGTAGCTCAAGCCTTAAAGAAGGGCTAGCCAAAGGGGATGCCTCCAGATGTTGTGGACTACCATCAGCCCCAGGCACCAAAGACAATAATCAGGGATTGTTAGGGTTGAAGTCCAAAACACTGG
Organism: Podarcis siculus; assembly: GCA_034642415.1. NCBI lineage: Eukaryota > Metazoa > Chordata > Lepidosauria > Squamata > Lacertidae > Podarcis > Podarcis siculus. The sequence goes on along the minus strand of JAXCMG010000095.1, from coordinate 1,470,989 downwards.
GAGGTCACCATGTTGACTATCCCTCCCTTAGAGAAACAGAGATCTATTCCTGAGACCATCTTCTGGCAATGAACTATGCCAGAGGATCTTACTGAATTTTCTTGCTTTTGTAATAAAAGCCTTTTACCATTTTCAACCTGGTCTACACGTATGTTGGATTTGAAATTGTTTTCCTATATGACAATGTTTCAACTGTTTCTATTAAAGAAAGCGTTTTATATATGTTTTTACTATATGTTTTCCGTGGTTGAAGTCATTTTGAGATGCTTCATAGGAAGCAATTCCTAAATGAAAATGAATGAATAAATAACTTTTAAACTGGCTTTTTATTTAAATGAAATCATTTTGCACCGCATGAATTGATGCTGGTTGGTGCAGAATTCTTCTGTATTTTGTTCAAAATCACGTTGCATTCTGCTGATTTACAGATTTTAGTCCAAGAAGGCTAACTGCTCTTTTCTGAAAAGTTAGCAGCACATCTTCATTAGCTTCAGATTCTCTGATATGGGGAATGGTTGAGTGAATTCCACTGATGAGGTAAGACCACTGTCTGGCAAGTTTGGTCTTATAGGACCAGGTCTCCCCTGAGTGGGTAGGTGGGAGCCATTGGGATGGGTCGCTGCTGGAGACTGATGGAATCCAAGGGTTTCCTGAACCCTGTGGGAAATTTTCAAGTTGCTAGATCCTGTTAAGGCAAGATACAAAAGGAACATGGGCTGGGCTGTTAACATCACTCCTGAGGGTCCTCTCTGACCCTCTGAGGAGGACGATTAGATCCACAACCCTCCAGAGAACTCAGACTATTAAACAGGTCAGACGACAGAATGCAAATAGTGTAAGAGTCAGTATGAAGCTCCCTGGAAAAGACCCTGATGTTGGGAAAGATGGAGGGCACAAGGAGAAGGGGACGACAGAGGATGAGATGATTGGACAGTTTTCTTGAAGCGACAAACATGAGTCTGACCAAGCTGCGGGAGGCAGTGGAAGACAGGGGTGCCTGGCGTGCTCTGGTCCATGGGGTCACGAAGAGTCGAACACGACTAAACGACTAAACAACAACAACAGTATGAAGCTGACAGGACACGTTGGTTGGCAATGAAGGTGACAAAGAAAGCTTAGTTTGCTGCCTCCCTCACACCCACGAGGAGCTCTATAGCAGAGTTATTCCGGGTGGTGAGAGGACTGTTGACATCTGTCCTGGCCAGTGGAGTGTTGGAATTCTCAGACACCTGCTGTGACAACTTTGCCAGATGCTTTGAGGATAAAGTCACTCATCTCCATGCCAGGTGAGGTGTCCGATGCAACAGCTTGCCTGAACTTGAGGGATCAGTTTCAGTTGATGAGACCTGAGGATATGGACAAGGTGCTCCTAAAAAAATAAAAACATATTTTTATGCAGGTTTTCCCTCATCCATAAGATGGGATCCAGTACTCTCTCTCTCTCTCTCTCTCTCCCTCTCCCTCCCCCCCCTTATGTATGACCGGCAGGAATCCATTAGACAATTCTGTTTTGTTTTTTGTTTTACAGAACACATGCACACAAACACAAGCTGTCCAACAGATGTTTGCATAAAACAGCATGAACACATGATGGCAAGGAGGAGAGTAATATTTGTTAACTCTGTGTTCTCTATTCATAGTCCCTTCAGCCCCCCCCAATAAATTTTTGAGGGGGCTGCCCCTCTCAAGTCGGTGGGCATTGCCATTTAAATGATGTGTGTGCACGCTGCATCTTGTGATTGGTTATGTGGGGCAGGGCTTACCTGCCCCTGCCCCCAATATTTTATTCACGTTGGCATACTTGTCTATTTTTGTGTCTTTGTTGTTTGTCCTAACCCTGAATGAAAACTTTGTCACTCTGGAACATGATGTTTACCTACAAGCAGAAGATGGGTTTCCCTGCTAATAGGTTCTGGCTGTTCGTGGCTATTGTGTTTAGCAAAACTGCCATCCTCTGCTTCTTATTTCATCTGCCTCTCCTTAAATGTACAGGAGGGGGAAAAGGTTTTAATTAAAAAGAATTAAAATATGCTGGCAGTTAAAATGTGCTAGTATTCTACCTCCCCTGGTTCAGACCAAACTGATATTTTAAGATATCCTGAGGAGATCCTACTAGTCGATCCATGACTGGCAGATTGTCACTTGTTGACAACACGGAAACAGGATAGCACCCAATCGCTAGAAGGCCCTCCCTTGTGTACATTGTAGGCAGAGACAATAATGAACTTTAAATTCCTTTTTAAAACTTACGCGTTTATGCAAGCTTTCCTGGACACATTCTCTCTCTCTCTCTCTCTTACATTGCTCAGTTTTATTGGTAACACACAATTGTGTTTCATTGTATCTCATATTTATCTAGTTGTGTCTAGTTATGCAGAAACTGCTGCGTTTTCATTGTTTTATGCAAACTGCTTAGAGTTGTTTATTATATGAAGTGGTATAAAGATTTTATAAATAAATAATGGAATTAGAGTAAAACCTTTTTTTTTTTAAAAAAATACAGTATTCTTAGCACTGGAGATGCTAGAAATCCACTCTTCTGGAATGTGCTGAGTCCACTGAGCAGACAGTCATTGCTCACGACAGAGCCATTCTCTGAGCTGCATACTGCTGCTTTTCACCTCCGTCCCAGAAAAGAAAAATCCTTGTGCAGTCAGCGCTAAATCAAAATTTCCCAGACCACTATGAATGCTTTGATGTGCACCTGGGCAGCAATGCTTACGATACTTTAAAGACTGGATTAAGCTGACTGCTTCAAGAGACAGATGACTGACAGTGGCTATGGACACCATGCAGAAGCAGGGGAGAGGTGTTGCAAACATACTTCCAGTGTAATTCGTATGTGGAAACTCATATGCTTCTGCTATGAAGGTGTCTAGAGGTATCTCTGCATCTTAATAGAGACATTACCTTGCCAACAAAGGTCCGTATAGTAAAAGCTATGGTTTTCCCAGTAGTGATGTATGGAAGTGAGAGCTGGACCATAAAGAAGGCTGATCGCCGAAGAATTGATGCTTTTGAATTCTGGTGCTGGAGGAAACTCTTGAGAGTCCCATGGACTGCAAGAAGATCAAACCTATCCATTCTGAAGGAAATCAGCCCTGAGTGCTCACTGGAAGGACAGATCCTGAAGCTGAGGCTCCAAGACTTTGGCCACCTCATGAGAAGAGAAGACTCCCTGGAAAAGACCCTGATGTTGGGAAAGATTGAGGGCACAAGGAGAAGGGGACGACAGAGGACAAGATGGTTGGACAGTGTTCTCGAAGCTACCAGCATGAGTTTGACCAAACTACGGGAGGCAGTGGGAGACAGGAGTGCCTGCCGTGCTCTGGTCCATGGGGTCACGAAGAGTCGGACACAACTAAACGACTAAACAACAACTACTTCATGGCTCTACCCAAGAATCTTGGAAATTGTAGTTTGTTAAGGTTGCTGACCTCACAATTGTACAGTTCCCAGGATCCCCCAAGTGGTCCAAGGATCTGTTACATATATGATGTGTGGGTGTGGCCTAGTTGCTCATCCAGCTTAGCATATTCTACTCTGATTGGCAGAAGCTTTCCTGCCTCTCAAGGAGGGAGTCTTCTGCATCATGACCCTTTTAATAGGGATGGCCGGACTTTAACCTGGGACTTCCTGCATGTGAATCATGTGCTCTACCACTAAGCTGCGGCCCCAACGCATGGATCTTGGCCAAAGATATTTCCTTAATTAAAGGGTTTGCTTCATTGGCCAAAACAAGAAGAAATTACTCAAATTAACCAATTCTGAGTTAATTTGACTATTACTCTGAGTATTCAAATTACCTCTTGATATTCAAATGATCTGTCCTTTCCAATCATTTTGAAAGAAGTAGCAGCACTAAATGGCTTTTTCAAACTGATTTTTCTAATATCTAAAGGTCTCAGCCAATTCTTGAGATTAACTACATCCTAAATGTCAGTTTAATAAAGCAGGTTCATTGCTGGAACTCGGGGAAATAGTAGGCTTGAAAGTAAGTTTTTAAAAAACTTTTAAAAAATGAAATTTAGTATTCCTTGAAGCACAGTTGAGTGGGCTGCTGTGTACCAGTTCATTTCATCAAGGTTTTTCTTTCTCTTCTCACCCCTGGTAATAAAATTCTTTATTGGGTGTACTTTTCCTAAAATGAAGCTTTTGGGGTTTTTGGTTTTTTAATGGTCCTATCAAGGGTGAAAACCTGAATGCCAGGTTCTAAGTCAGGGGTTAACAGAGCAGAGTTATTCATATATTTGTTTAAGTGTTTTGTATAGTGTCCCTCACTAATAGGTCCTTGAGCAGATTACATGAATAAAATGTAAAACAATGCAAAAGTAATAAAACTCAGATATAACAAAACAATGCCATAATGCCAACACACAGAGAAAAGCAAAAGAGGCAGCTTTGAATTCTTCAACTCCAAACAAATCTAATATTAAAAGCTGACAATTCTTCACACCCACACACTCACAAAAGCTGGATGAAAGGAATGCATCTGGACCTGTTTTCTAAAACTGTGTAATGAAGTGACCAGGCACACCTCAGCAGGGAGGGAATGCTACAGACCTGGAGCCACCACCCAAAAGACTCTTCTCTGAGCCAATATCCTGCGTACCTTGCCCTGCAGCGAGACCACCAGGAGGGCCTTAGAGGTCATTCTCAAGGCACAGGCAAGTCTGTGTGGAGCAGGTGTTTTCTCTGATATTTAGGCCCCGGGTCATTCAGGGATTAAAACATAAGCAAAAGTGCCTTGAATTGAGCCTAGAATATGATCAGGACCAATGGTGATGTTGGAAAAATGGGATGTCCGTGTGCTTGACCCACTGCCCTCATGCAAAGGTGGATCAAGGGGAGTGTGACCGGCATTCACACCAATGCGTACCTTTGGGGGTGTCACAGCAGGCGCTGTCGCAACTATGACATACAATGGAAGGCAAGAGGCAAGTGGGTGCAGGTGCCAGATTTGGGCATCACACAGGGTGCCACTGAAATTTGAGGTGCCAAGGCAAGCACAGTTTCTAGACCATGTTTAAGGACAACCCCATGTTTGACTCCAACTCCCAGCAGCCCAAATAATAATAAGAATAATAAATAAGAATAATAAATAAGAATATATTTATACCCCACCCATCTGCCTGGGCTTCCCCAGACACTCTGGACGGCTCCCAAGAGAATATTAAAAACATGCTAAAAAATCAAACATTAAAGACTTCCCTAAACAGGGCTGCCTTCAGATGTTTTCTAAACATAGTTGTTTATTTCCTTGACATCTGATGGGAAGGTGTCCCACAGGGCAGGCGCCACTACCAAGAAGACCCTCTGCCTGGTTCCCTGTAGCTTCACTTCTTGCAGAGGGAACCACCAGAAGACTCTCAGAGCTGGACCTCAGTGTCTGGACTGAATGACGGGGGTGGAGTTATACTGGGCCGAGGCCATTTAGGGCTTTAAAGGCCAACACTTTGAATTGTGCTCGGAAACACACTGGGAGCCAATGTAGGGATTTCAGGACCAGCGTTATGTGGTCTCAGCGGCCGCTCCCAGTCCCCAGCAGCCCCCAGCTGCTGCATTCTGGATTAGTTGTAGTTTCTGGGTCACCTTCAAAGGCCAGTAGTCAGAGGTGGTGGAAGTTTGATTCCATAACATCTGAAGGGTGCAATGTTGGCTGCCCCATTCTACGGTACACAGTCGGTGAGCAGGCTTGCAGAGTGCTCCATCCCTCCTCTGCATCCAGCAAAGGAACCAAATAGGTTGTGAGAGGAGGGAGATCCCCTCCTCTGTGCCAAGTGTAGAAATGCAGTGGATTTGCTGTAAGAGGGAGAGAGCTCTGCCTGTGAAGTGTGGTAAAAGCATTTACAGGCTAGTAACTTTTCTGGGCTCCTTACACATTCAAAACCAGCAAGTCAGGAAGAGGGCTCTCAGTGTGATCCTATACATATCTACTCAGAAATAAATCCCACTGAGGAGAAAGTGGTGTGTAAGGGGCTGCATTCATAGCTAGGCTAGAACATCACCCCTCAAATGCTAGTTCAGCAGGTGGCGGAACTGAGTTTTGTTCTCTAATGGGGTGACTTGAGTATTTAACTTCCCAACATGGGTTTGATACAATGATGGTTTTGAAAAAGAAAGGCAATGGGTGCGTATGAGTATACAAGTTTTACGAAAATCATCCTTCACAAATGGCCAGCAGCTAATTCCCAGCTAGTATTACAATGTCAATGAGAGGTCTTTAGTACGAAGAAAGGTTGTGGGGAGGGATCCACGCCAGGATGTTCAAACATGAAGCTTGGTGAAATTTGATAGCGAGTGCATTATCCCAGCAGCTTATTACAAAGTACCAATATCGCTTTTAATCATTTCTGTAAAAGGAGAGTGAGGAAACCACTCAGAGTATTTAGTTTTTATTTAGTAGTGCATCCACCAGATCTATCAGTTTAACTAATATAGAATAGTATTTCTCTCTCTCTCTCCCAGGCGCTTACACACATGGTGGGTTTAACTGAGGAATTCAGTAATAAATTTCAGTTGGGTGGTCTTTCCAGTCTCTCATTGTGAACTCACAGTAATCTCCATGGAATTTTTTTGACGTTACTTGATGATTCTTCAACCACTGGAAATAATGGATGCTCAGAGCACATTTGCGCAGAATGTAGACGTCCTTCTATACTGCTAGGGTAAAGTGGGAGTTGTATATCACTACAGGTAATGCATCTTTCACCAATGTGGTTGCTGCACCTTTATTTATTTATTAAATTTATATTAATGCTTTGCTATGGAGGACACAGAAATGGCATCAATAAAGCTTCAAGAATCAATTGCACCACAATGTTTGGTGTTTTTAGGATCACCTTGCCCAGTGCTCCTATGATTGCATTCTGGGGGTGAACTTCCACAGGATATTATATCTGTATATGAACTGACACAAACACATACTTCTGTATATTCTGAGTGCTTCTGAGCAGGCCATCAATCGCTTCAGTATATATCAATATTATTCTCCAAGGCTTTTGTTTCTACAGTCGTACCTTGGAAGTTGAACAGCTTAGTTTTGGCTCCCGAACGTCGCAAACCCGGAAGCGACTGTTCCAGTTTGCGAACTATTTTTGGAAGCCAAAAGTCTGACAGGGCTTCCAACTGGCTGCAGGAGCTTCCTGCAGCCAATCAGAAGCCATGCTTTGTTTTTTGAACGTTTTGGAAGTCAAACGGACTTTCACAACGGATTCTGTTCGACTTCCGAGGTACGACTGTGTAAGCTAATTCCTTTCACTTTGTGCCCTAATCTGTCCCAGTCACAAATCCTCCCATACACCTTTGCTAAATGACTTCCATGATATTTGAAAACATCTGAATCTACCCATAGATTGACTTGTTTGACCTACTGCCAGCTAAGGAGTAAATAATAGAAAGAAATCAATATTGGGCTTTTTCACTGTAGGAAGGCATGACACCATTCAGTCTAACATATATTTTAGTTATCTCATTGCACCATTAAAGGTCAAGGGCTATGAAGATGTATCTGCGGTTTCCATGAGTGCCCAGGATCTGTACCTGTTAAAAGTATGATCTAATGTTGCCAAAATTAATAGAATGGTTGTCATTTAAAAGGGAGCTAATTCAAAGACTTATAGGAATAAAAGCTTTCTGCAAATCCCCAGGCCAGGCAAGATCCCATCGAACTTGTCCCTTTTGTACTTATAGGTAGCATAACTGAAACGAACCAAGAGAAAACACTTCTGTAACAAAGCCTACCACTTCAGCTAATGGTACCACTTCAGCTAATGGGGCCTCCCGCTGCTGCCGCATCGACGGAGCACGATTTCTGTTCTCATCCTGAAGCAAAGTTCTTAACCTGAGGTATTATTTCTGGGTTAGCAGAGTCTGTAACCTGAAGCATCTGTAACCTGAAGCGTCTGTAACCCGAGGTACAGTGGTACAGCAGCGAGAGGCCCCGTTAGCTGAAGTGGTACCTCAGGTTAAGAACAGTTTCAGGTTAAAAACGGACTTCCAGAACGAATTAAGTACTTAACCGGAAGTACCACTGTACTGCAGGAAAAGTTAGCTCTCAGAATATGCAAGACAATCCTCATTTTACTTTGATAGGTAGCTTCCCAAAACCAGAGTGGTAATCTGTTAAATGTCTATTTCTTTCATTATTTTGCTGATTTTTAAACAATACCAGTCTATCTATCATCTATCTATCTATCTATCTATCTATCTATCTATCTATAATCTATCTATCACACTCTGCACACACATTTGAGCTAAATGGTCAATTGTATATCAAAGAAGAATATAGGGTTAAAGAGAAAATGACTGATGATGATGTATAAAAAGCTTGTTACCAAATGATGACACACCTTACCGTCCTTTAAAGAATGATAGCTCATCCGACAGCATACAAGAGGATTCCATAATAGATATAATTTCTATTTTCTCAGGGGATGCTTTGGGTTTTTCTCATAATTAATAACTCCATCCAGTAACTTGTACAATGGGAGTATTCACTGAATTCCTCTGGAAGCTACAAACATTTTAGCTGAAACTAATGTGTTCTCAATTAGTTGGGGGTCAAATGCAGCATAAATGTGAGCATCTGCTCAAGAACACTCCAAGCGGTAAATAAATACTCTAAATTGTAAGCCCTATTTTGCTTTGTTGGTCAGTAGTGATCTATGAACTGCCTACCTCTCTAATTAGCGCACACTAACTTAATTGAAAACTTTATTGCTACCTTCCAAACTGTGATTTATTTTTGATATATATTTTTTTGCCCCTGGTTCATGTTTAGAATCCATTGTGGAAATTACCCACCACCATTGATTTATATTTACATTTTTCACCTCTGCTATTTACTATTTTCACTGCCTTGCACATTTTCTCATTTGGAGTCTGGCTGGTAAAATGTTTGACCTTGCAATATTTACTTTGCTGATTCAGTTAGGAGAAGTGTGTGTGTGTGTGTGTGTGTGTGTGTGTGTGTGTGTGTGAGCATGCACACACACACACCCTCCTCTAAACCTTGCTTATTTCTCCTCTGCACTTATTTTGCATTTCATTGCCACTTGTTGTCATTGCCTCCATTTGATGTTTTATTTGCCATGACTCTTTTTTTTTATGAGATCTGATTTATTTGGAGGAACCAGCCGTCCTGCCAACAAAAACCACGATATAAATCGATAAATAATGATAACAATAATAAATGAAGTGAAGTTTATATTTTACTTTATGCATCTTCTAAGCATCGCAACATGACGGCTTTGAGGTCTCTGTGGAGTGTCAGACATTAAATGAGGCTCTATAAAACAGGGGCCATCACACATCTCCTGTTACCTGCTCAGTGAAATTAAACTCCTGCTTTAAGGGTGGCCTCGCAGGACTTTGCAGCTTGGATGTCTCCTGCCTTGCCCGTCTTTTACTTTTAAACCAGGCCTTATAAATCAATTTCTATTAGAATCCACATAAAACAATATTTTGCTCAATAAAGTTTATGCTTTGAAGATATCAAATAGACGCTGGTCTGGTTAACACTTTGTAAGAGCTCTTCGGGGTGTGCGTCTGAATCGTAAATTGCTCTTTGGGATGGCACAGTCATTGCTATTTCTTGGAAACTTTATATATTTTTTGTTAGGTCAAGAAGCCTGTAATTCTGAAAGTGATCCCTGAACCTTCTTTAATGCAGCAAAACGCAACTGGAAAAGGGGCTTGAACTTTAGTGTCTGGAAGTGGGAATGTAATAACTTTTCCCCATCTCCTCTGTAAAGTGACTTGGGCCATGTGATGAATGCAGAACCTTCGCTCACAAGGTTTTCCTGATATTATACACTTGTAGCAAATAAGGTTAGAACCTTTAAAATATAGCATTTAGTAATGTGCTGGAAATAGCTTCTTCTCCACTCCTTTAAAGGTCACCGCGTTTGCTTTCAAGCCGTAATTTTAGTTCAGGCCTCCACAGAGTGGAACTAAGAACACACTAGCCAACGCTCCTTCAATTTCTACAGGACTGAAATGAAATAGCCTAGGAGGTTCATATATTGTATGTGTGCTTCTCTCTTGCAAACATACAAGCTTTCATTAAAGGTCTACAAAACAGAACAAAAATGGTGGAAAATAACACCCAATTCAGATCTTTTAGAATTGTAGTTATATGATGCCATCTGGCTATACCATTTAAGATTCTGGCAGACATGTTTTCTGGTAGCAGCTAGGAGGAGCATAAGATCAACTTTGCAAATTATTTACGAGAGGGGGAGTCTCTATTAAGTATAATTGTTTAATTGACACTGAAATGGAAAATGCCTGAATGTGTATTTCTAACATTGGGGATTTTCCATGGCATCACACTGAGAGCTTTCTGAGCTCTAACTAGTTTGTAATTAGATGCGATGTTCTCTGCTCTTAAACTGAGTGTTTAACATGAGGTCATGTGACGAAGGTGTTCAATTGCAAATTTGCCATCTTGGAACGGCGGTGGCCATTTTCGGTGTTCCCAGGCTCAGTAGGAGAAGGATGTGATAAGATGTCTCTCCAAGGAGCTCAACAGTCTTGGGCTGGAATGTAGGTTAATGGAGCCCATGTGTGTGTGAGAGAGAGCTATATTTGTTAGCTCTGATTATAAGGTACAATGGTACCTCGGGTTAAGAACTTAATTCGTTCTGGAGGTCTGTTCTTAACCTGAAACTTTTCTTAACGTGAGGTACCACTTTAGCTAATGGGACCTCCTGCTGCTGCTGCACCGCCGGAGCACGATTTCTGTTCTCATCCTGAAGCAAAGTTCTTAACCCGAGGTACTATTTCTGGGTTAGCGGAGTCTGTAATCTGAAGCGTCTGTAACCTGAAGCGTCTGTAACCCAAGGTACCACTGTGTTTATTTCTAAGTAGATGAACCTATGCCTTGGACAGGCATATGTCTGATGGAATTATTTGGATGTATCTTTGATTGCTTTTCTACCTGTTTTTAAAGAAGTTCTGATTAGTAAAGTTTTGAACAATACTTATGGGCTTGGTTAATGTTTTATTCAAAAAGGTGTCACTTTTTATGCATCTAGTTGCTTCAAGTGGCACAATATTAATACAGTGGTACCTTGATTCGTTCCGGAGGTCCGTTCTTAACCCGAAACCATTCTTAACCTGAGGCGCACTTTCACTAATGGGGCCTCCCACTGCCGCTGTGCCACCAGCGCATGATTTCCGTTCTCATCCTGGGGCAACCCGGGTACGACTTCCGGGTTAGCGGAGTTTGTAACCCGAAGCATTTGTAACCAGAGGTACCACTGTATCTGCAATAGTCTCTGTTATAGAAAGCCACAGCTTCTCTGTTGCTCTACCCAGAGACTCCTACCAGTCCCATAAAAACTGATGCACTTAGGCACAGCACACTTAAAGTGATGGCATCCTCTCAGTGTCTAAGAGAAGGAGGGGGAAGGCAGCTGGGAGGTTGGTGCAGGTGCAGCAGGGTCACCAATCCCTTGGTTGCCAGCAGCGACCTCCACATTAGAAGTCCACATGAGCAGTGCCACCTCACCATATTCTGCTCTGTTGCTGACATTCTTCACTGCCTGACTCTTCCAAATCCCCATTCAGTGCATTACAGTGCTCCATTGGGGAGGTGACCAGAGCATGGATAACTCTTGCAATGCTATCCCTGCTCAGGACCCAGTCTTAGTTGACATACCAGCCAAAGCAAGTAAACGGTGCTCTGTGCCACTGAGGCCACCAGAGTGTCCTGTGACATTCAGGGATGCGACATACTTGCTATTTCAAGGAGATTGTGGTGTAACGCCTTCTAAAACCAGCTGTTGTATGCCTCATTGATGGACATGTGAACCGCCTACTGACAGCAGCCTCATCACTTTCAGTTTATTGGCCCTCATCTAGGGATGGCCCATCCCATTTTGCAACCCCTTGCCAAAGCCTCACATATTGGGGTTGTGAGAGATCGGACAAGAGTTCTGTGAGATCTCACCAGAAGACGAAATCCACAGCTGCTTCTCCTTGCTTCTGGGGCAGCAGGAGGGAGATCTTGCTTGAAGCTGCCACCACATCTCCTTGCTTCTCTGCTGGCATGGCGTCTGCAGATTCTGCCACCCAAGGTGCCCCTGACCACATCCACCCCATTATTGAACCCCAAACACTGGATTAAAATGGTTATGGTTTAGCTTTTGTCTGAGGGAATGCATGTCACTTTTTTATTTATTTTAATCCACTTAAGTTTTTAAAATAATTCTTGTGCATCTGTCAGATAATTGTGTTATTTTCCTGTTTTAAATTGTATTTTATGTTTAAGGGTATGTAAGCCTCCTTGCTTCCCCCTGTAGTGATATATGGAAGTGAGAGCTGGAGCATAAAGAAGGCTGATCGCCAAAGAACTGATGCTTTTGAATTCTGGTGCTGGAGGAGACTCTTGAGAGTCCCATGGACTGCAAGAAGATCAAACCTCTCCATTCTGAAGGAAATCAGCCCTAAGTGCTCACTGGAAGGACAGATCGTGAAGCTGAGGCTCCAAGACTTTGGCCACCTCATGAGAAGAGAAGATTCCCTGGAAAAGACCCTGATGCTGGGAAAGATTGAGGGCACAAGGAGAAGGGGCATGACAGAGGACGAGATGGTTGGACAGTGTTCTCGAAGCTACCAGCATGAGTTTGACCAAACTGCGGGAGGCAGTGGAAGACAGGAGTGCCTGGCGTGCTCTAATCCATGGGGTCACGAAGAGTCAGGCACAACTAAATGACTAAACAACAACAGCTGCAACAACAACAAGCCGGCTTGTAAGGGCTGTGTCCCAAATGATGCCTATAACTATGTAAATGGCATAAACCAAACTGCTATACAACCTTAAATATGGTGTAAGTGTTCTTAGTCTAATGTTTAGGTTACAGGGTCACAACTTTTCATTTTTCAGAGGTTAGCATCCAAGACATACTAAAAGGTAAATAACAGTGCATCATATGCATATCTACTCAGATGTAACTCTAGCAGATTCAATGAACTTTCTCCCAGGAATGTGTGAATAGGGTGGCAGGCTGTAATAGTTTGTGCAAGGAGTTCCTTCTCTGCTCTCTTCCAGATTGGTATTCCTTCTTCTTAAATTTTCTTAAAAAAACAACAGCCAATTTGGATCACCATGAATAAAAGAGGCATTAAAGCGAAAGATAGCAAACAAATATAAAACTGCTAAGGAGAGTGATTATATGGATCTGAGCAGACTGTTGACTGTGTGGAATTGCAATTATCTTTTGAGGCTCCTGGGATGTTGCACAGGGAATCATTATTTTGCACTACAAAACTAAGGAGATTGTTCTCGGGTGCAGAATGTATTGATTTTGCCATTCTCTAGCATCCTGCAAAAGCACCTGACCAGGTCGTTTAAGTGTGTGTTAACCAAACACATCAATAAACATAAAACATTTTTTAAAACCCTAAAATCACCTCATAAATAATAATAAAGGAGTGAATTATTACCATACCATAAGTGTAATTGATGTCATTATGAATCAACCACACAATTTATCCATCTCCGAGTTTCAAAATGTATGAAAGCATCAGTCAACCTTAAAAAAAAAATCCTGTAGTTTATCTTGCTTAAAAGGACATTTTTCACAGCCATTTCATTGGCAGGCATACCTGCAACAGGCAGATTGCATTTTCAATACTTTATTTTGCTATAGCATTTCTGCCTATTTAAGAATTATTAGAATTACAAGGTTGTGAGATATGTGGGGAAGGGAGGGACAGAGTTTTCTATGTGAACCCTTATCTTAGAGCACAGGTGAGGAATCTGTGCTTTCCAGAAGTTGCTGAAGTAAAACTCCCCTAATCCTGATGGAAATTGGAGCCCAATAATATCTGGAGGGCCACGGATTCCTCACGCCCATCTTAGAACATGGCCCATCAGCACTTACAGTTCCATGCTTAGCGAAATAAGCACGATGGATGGTATTATGTTTTTGGGCACCTTTACTGTTTTAAAATGCTTTTAGATATTTTTCATTGTTTCAATTACTGTATGTTTTCGTTTTACTTGCAATTGTATTTCTCCATAGCCTTTTGTATCATTGTGGAATTTGCCACCATGGAGGAAGGGTGGAATAAAAATGTAAATCATCATCATCCTAGTTGTAGTAAACATTTGCTGAAGTATTGTTGACTGAACATTTTCCTTTCAGTTGATTAATCAGTTTATTTCTTGGGTATATTTAAAAATATTCGCATACTGCCAACCTCTCAGACATAGCATACAGGTGCTTTATATTTTTGAGAAGCTGAAGGAAGTGTAAGGTAACTCATATATGTGTTTTGGTCTCCTTATTGATATAAGCTATCAAGAGTGGTTCGGTTGAGAAGTTTATTAAGGATCAACTCTCTCCATCTTTTTCTTCCTTCCTCATTTCCCCCCAGACTACATTAAATCACTGATATCCTCAGAGTTGGCCCCTCCAGGAAACAGGATGATGGCCAAGATAGGACTTTTGTCTAATCCAGCTCTATGGCTCTTCATGCATTCTCCCCCTTTCCTTCAGGTTCCTCTGCTAGGAGAAACGTCCAGGCAGTGGAACTAGAAGACCATTTTCCTGGGAATAGACCACAGCCTGCATGGTGGCAGTATTTGTGCCATATAGTAGTGGAAACAGGCTTGGTAAACAAGTTTGGACCTATTGGGTGTCTTGAGAAAATACCACAAGGAGTGTTTCTGAGCTTCTTAAAGAAAGGGAAAGACCTCATAGACATAAAAAGAAACAAAGGGCATTTTCTACCATGCATGAGGGAACAGCACCTGGTACACAAATCCCCATAGATCATAATAGAATCTTGTTTATTCCCTTGAACACCTTATTGCACCACTAAGCGATATCACTAGGAGCAGAAGTTCTGTGCATGTCTCCCCTATTGAGGCTGCTTTCTCAGTGTCTGGTATTTTTGAGATCTGGAACTCAGGTGCGGTGAAAGAAGACACAGGACTGTTGAGCTCTATGGTGATCCCTCTTTGAATGGGCACTTAGATCTTCCCAGGAGGCAGATGTCTAGTGAGATTTGCTGGTTTGTCATTTCATGGTGATTTTGCTGGTGTTATCAGTGTATTTTTCTTATTAATATTTTTTCTTGAATAATTTGACGATCACTCTTAGTTTTGTTTATTACATGTCAGGGATGGAGTCAGGCATCGGTCAGCAACAAAACAATAAATCTTCTGAAGCCAGTGAAATTAACCCTTTGTTCAAGGAAACAATCCACAGCTCTGGCATAGTGGTCTCTGCTACTCTTTCTTTTTCTTTCTTTTTAAAATATTTTTTCTTGATTTTCTTTTCTCGTAACAAATATCCAATATCATTACAAAACATTCATTTTCCAATTTCCCCCCTACCTGTTGACTTCCCCCAGCTTCCATTTCTGGTTTATTACATCAAATGATACATTCTGCTGTTTGGATATAATACTACGTTATCATATTATTATACTTCTTGTTCTCTATAAATAAAATTGTAAATGTTTATGTAAATCCCACGAGTCCATTTTTTTCCTGTTTTGTTTCTGCAAATATATTGTAAAGGGTTCCCATTCTTTTTCAAAATCATTATTGTGCTTTTCACGCAGTTTATCCATTAACTTTGCTAACTCTGCATAGTTCATCAACTTTTCTTGCCATTGTTCTTTTGATGGTACTTCTCCGGTCTTCCAGTTTTGTGCTATTAAAATTCTTGCCGCTGTTGTAGCATACATAAATAATGTCTGTTTTTCTTTTGGCAACTCTTGTCCTAAAAAACTTAACAAAATGCCTTCTGGTTTTTTAACAAATGTTATTTTAAACCTTTTTTTCAATTCATGGTATATCATTTCCCTTTTTAAAAAAATAATCTTGCAATTCCACCACATGTGGTAAAATGTACCTTCCCTCTGCTACTCTTTCTAGGAGGTCCAGGCTGGAGGAAGGTGGGGGCAGGCCGCCCCGGGTGTCACCAGTGAGGGGGGTGACAAAATGCCAGGTGGCACTCACCCCGGGATCTGCAGCGCACTTGAGCCACACATCTCTCCCGGGAGAGACGTGGTAGATTGGGCATATGCAGGCTCCGCGCTGCCCAAATGGTCCGCCCGCTGCCTCCCCCTGCCAGCTGTAGGGTGGCTGAGTGGAAGGAGGCAGGGAGACTCCAGAGGCCCTGCAGTGCGCCCTGCCCTCATCTTGCCCCACCCTGCCCCTGGGCGCAGTGCCCCAGGCGCCCGAGCGGCTTCTTCCACCGTTGAGGAGGTCTAGCCCCACTGAAGCAGTTGTGAGGACTGAAGATCCTCTTCAGGGTCTCCCTCTCCAGGGTCTTTCCCACCCAGTCTCAGGCTATGTCTGCGCACAACCCCCCTTTGCTCTGCTCTTTTCCTTTCTCTGCATGTTGTAGGAGACCAGTGGGGATGGGAGCTGGTTGCAACAGGAGAGGAGACTCCTGTTGGAACTTCCGCTACAACCGAGCTATTCCTCCGGTCGACCCTTTGGAATCTCCTCTGACGATGATTAATGACCTGAGCCTTTGATGAGGCTCCAGGCACGTTCCCCATTCATCAGAGTATCAAAGCAGCAGAAGAGACGAGAAATATGAGTTACATTGCTAGGTTTTGTTTCTAACTACGCAGACAGAAAATACATCCTCTCTCTGTGAAAGCAGAGAGCAAATGGAAAACAAAGGAACAGGAAACCAGTAGCATCACATCCGTCTTCCGTGAGACTTCCAACAGTCTGGAATGTCTGGAATGCAAAACAGAGTCGTGTGACTCCAAGCACTGCACAGTGGCATAAACAGAAACCAACAACTCCCTGGCTTCTTCAGCAGGCTGCTCCTCTGTCTCCTGGCCCCACTCCTCTCCAGACCCTGCTTTTGCCTCAGAGTCTGAACTGCTCTCTGCCACAGCCTCTTTCTGTTCACTAAACCCTGCTACCTCTTCTGCTTCTGACACCTCCTCCTCCCAGTCTGCTCCTTCTCCCTCTGACCTCTCATTGTCATCCCACCACCAATCCCCTGGCTCCGAGTCTTCTTCCTTGGCTGGTGCCTCCCATCATCCTCTGCACCCAGCCTGTCCATGACATGACATGACATTTTAATTGTAACTTTGCATTTGTATTTCTTATTATATTGTACGGCAATGTGTCATTTTTTAATATGACAATGAATAAATATAACAACAACAACAACAACACATTGTCACAAAATATGAGCAGTTTAAAAAACAAATACACATTCCTTCTTAGAAATATTCACAATATCCTCAGAAATGGATCACATCTAATAATACAGAAGAATGTCTCCTTTTCCTCCCTCATGATGGGAGGCATAATGGGAAAGTATTAAATAATAATAATAATAATAATAATAATAATAATAATATCTTTATTGTCATTGCCCCCTCTCGGGGACAACGAAATTACTTGGCTGCTCCATAAAAACACTAATTAAAACAATACAGTATAGTACAGCAAGGAAGATTAGATGACTTTCAAAGTCCAGGCTTCCCATTCAGGGCCGAGATCGCTCTGGAGAAGAAGCTGTTCTTAAGACGGCTCGTTCTTGTCTTCATCGTCCTGTATCTCCGTCCCGACGGCAGGAGCTCGAAGAGACAGTGACCAGGATGCGATGGATCTTTTACTATGTCCAGTGCCTTCCTAGGGCACCTTGTGGCATAAATCTGCTCTAAGGTGGAGAGTGGGCAGCCAACAATGCTCTCTGCTGCCTTAACAACTCTGCACAGCCCCATCCTGTCCTGGGTAGTACAGCTTCCGTACCACACACATAAGCCATAAGTGAGCACGCTCTCAATGGCACAGTGATAGAAGGCAAGCAGCAGTTTCTGCGGAAGATGGTTTTTCCTTAGAATTCTCAAAAAGTACAGTCCCTGCTGCGCCTTCTTCACAAGCCCCCTTGTGTTGACACTCCAGGACAGATCCTCTTGTGATTCAATGCCCAAAAATCTGAACGTTGTTACCCTCTCCACACAGACCCCATCAATCAAAAGTGGCTGGACATTGCTCTTCTGTCTCCTGAAGTCCACCACAAGCTCCTTTGTCTTCCTTGTATTTATGAGCAAGTTGTTAGCTCTGCACCACTCTGTCAGCCGCTCCACCTCATCTCTATAATCCGTTTCACCCTCCCTAAAGAATGACTTCATGACTCATGCAAGAGATCCAACACAAATTAACATCTATTGTGTCACGTACCAGAAAAAAATTCAACCATCAGCTCTCACAGTTAACGTAATATTAATTAACTCTTGTCTATTGTGTTTTCTCAGTCACACCTACTGTACGTGATTCCTTCCCAAAACAAAAATCATATTGCCGAGGAGATTAGAACTGTGAATACTCATTTCATTCTGTTGCCTGAACTTGCCTTAACAGAAGAATCTGAGTGCCAAATGGCCCTAGATTTGTTTTATTTTTTCAAAGTCAATGGAATCATTAACAACTCTTTATCACGTCAGGTTATTCCCCCCACCCCGCCCCCCGGGCGAAATATTTTGAAATGAAGTTTGCATTGCATTTCATAACCCTAAACGAAACATTTCAATTCGTCAGAGCCCAGTCTTTTCATTTGTAGGCATTGGGAGAAATTCATTACAAACTGTGTAAAATCCAGTCTGTGTCATTGGATACTCTTTCCACTGCTGCAGAAAAGGGCTATATTCTGAATGGAAATGAGCCTCAGTCAGTTCCCACATTCCTAACAATGAAGACGTGCAGGAAACAGTTTAACACATAAGCTGTTGATTTGTCAATAACTTAATTCTCCATGACAACCTCCTCAGAGGAGTGAGAAAAGTCAATAGCAGGAAGTTCACATCACCTTGGACTGCTGTCGGGAGGCAGAACACAATAAAGATGAAAAAAGAGGCCATAAGCCTTGATCAGCAATCATTTAGCCATCAAACACAAGAATGCTAAAGTATAATTAAAATGACACATATACAATGAATCATTCCAATATAAACCAGGGTTTCATAATCCATGAAATGAGCATGAGATTCCCCCAGTGGTCAATTGCAAGATGTATGTTCCCTCTTACTACACCCTCCCCCCCATCTGCTTGTACTCCTGGAATACTAGCTGTTGACCTCTTACTTTTGTTCATTACAGGTGCTATCCAAGATCTCAAAACTAAATAAAAAAATTCTATTGATTCTAAATCACTTTCCAGATCCAAAGCCCTTGCCCCACTAGGTGTTGATTTAACATTAAAGCTGGAGATTGGCTGCCCCCCATTATAAATATATTAGTACACAGCAGAAGATCCCCCCCAAAACAAATAATAATAATAATAATAATAATAATAATAATAATAATAATAATAATTTATTTATACCCCGCCCATCTGGCTGGGCCTCCCCAGCCACTCTGGGCGGCTTCCATAGAAACCAAAAATACACTAAAATATCACACGTTAAAAACTTCCCTGAACAGGGCTGCCTTAAGATGTCTTCTGAATGTCAGGTAGTTGTTTATCGCTTTGACATCTGCTGGAAGGGCGTTCCACAGGGCGGGCGCCACTACCGAGAAGGCCCTCTGCCTGGTTCCCTGTAGCTTTGTTTCTCGCAATGAGGGAACCACCCAGAAGGCCCTCGGCGCTGGACCTCAGCGTCCGGGCAGAACGATGGGGGTGGAGACGCTCCTTCAGGTATACTGGGTAAATGTATTACCCAGTCCTGACAAGATGGAAACACTAATGGTAGGTGGTTACTGGGTCCATGAACTGGCAAGCAGGGGGCAACTACTGCGGTATGGCATTACAATCTCCCTGACACAGCAGATGCAAAGCTTAGGGAATGCTCTACTACAACATGGAAGACCCAAATGGCCTCGGTGGCTCAAAACACCTGAAGGATCATCAGTTGCAGCCCTTCCAGGACAGGAAGGATTACTCTGATATGCTATACATGAGTATTCCTTTGAAGGCAATCCAGAAGTGGAAGCACAGAATGATCTTGCTAGAGTTCTAATGGGTTTCTCTAAGTGGAGCCATACTACGCCTCTTGTGAATCAATTCCATTGGCTGCTTATTTCTTTCTGGGCTCAGCGGCCTTTAAAGCCCGAAATGGCCTGAAAACCCAATGCCTGACGCAGTGCTTCCTCTCATATCAAACCTGTCAATACATTAAGATCTTCACATGAGGCCTTTATCCAAGTTCCATCTATAAGAGAAGTGCATTGTGTATTCACAAAGGAGAGGGGGCCTCCTGAAATAAGACGGACAGCAACATGGCATTACTTTTGGCACTGGGTAAATTGTCTTTTTTTGCGCAGGCTTTTTATGTTGGCTGTATTTTCTTACTTGCTGAATAGTTTCTGGTTGGTTGGTTGGTTCTTTGTTATTGTCTAGGTTTTATTATGTTGTTTTAATTTTTTAATGGCTTGTTTAATGTGATATTGAGATTTGAGGGTTTTTCTTCTTTACGCCAGCCTGAAATCTATGTTTAGGATTCTTGTTAATATTAATTTAATTAGTTACCTACCCTTCCTTCTTAGGTCCCAGGGTGTGTTGCAACAATTGAAACACAATGTTAAAAATGGTTTAAAACAACTTTCAGTGACAATAATTAAAAATTAGGTGGGTCCTTATTGAAGTACACAAAGAGGCTGGCAGCCATCCCCTGCAAGCTTACTCAGAAGTAAGTTCTGTTGAGTCAACAAGACTTATTCACAGGTAGCTGTGAAAAGAAGTGACTTAATGACTTACAATGAGCAGGCAACTTGTTTGTTTGGCGCTGTTATATCTGTCAACCATGAACCATCATATCTCTGAATCAAATTGTGGAAGGGAGGTAAGAGATCAAGAAGAAAGGATCAAGGATGCCAGCTATGATCCTGGGGGCCTCAGAACTATGACCATTTCCCCACTGTCTGAAAAGCCCTATTGATTTCAGCCCGCTGGATGATGTCTGGAGGTGGCTGATGTAGCTTCTAGACATCAACACCTGGATGGGATGTTACACTGAACTCCTTAGAGGAAGGACGGGATACAAATGCAATAAAGAAATAGTTACAAATTATAATGAATGTGTCATCAATGGAGTCTGATCACAGTTTGGGGTTTGATGAAGACCACAGCCACAAACATTTCACTCTGATTGCATTGGTTCTCTCTCATCAGACTTATTAGTGGATATTATCAGATCCTTGTTGTTATGCTGACTTGGTCGCGAAATTCAGGCTTCACAATGAGTTCTTTTAGGCTAATATAATGCAGATGGTTAGGGACGCGGGTGGTGCTGTGGTCTAAACCACAGAGCCTAGGGCTTGCTGATCAGAAGGTCGGCAGTTTGAATCCCCGCGATGGGGTGAGCTCCTGTTGTTTGGTCCCAGCTCCTGCCCACTTAGCGGTTTGAAAGCATGCCAATGCAAGTAGATAAATAGGTATCGCTCCGGCGGGAAGGTAAACAGCATTTTCGTGTGCTGCTCTGGTTCGCCAGAAGCGGCTTAGTCATGCGGGCCACATGACCCAGAAGCTGACTGCGAACAAACACCGGCTCCCTTGGCCTATAGAGAGAGATGAGTGCGCAACCCCAGAGTCATCCGTGACTGGACCTAACGGTCAGGGGTACCTTTACCTTTAATGCAGATGGTTAGAGTACTCCCAGGCCCACTGGCTTTAATTGGTTGCATCTGGAATGAGACTGAGGAGAGGAATAGACCAATCACTACATTCTTGTTTTGATTTCAATCTCTCTCTTTCTCTCTCTCTCCCCTTCTCTCTTTCTCTCTGTCACACACACACACTTATATGAAAGCAGAAAAAAAAAACAAAGCCCCACAACCGTGCTTTAATGGGATTTGCCATATTGTTCACAGTCTGAGGTACAGTTCTTCGTGATTTTATGTCATGAAGTTGTTCTTGCTAATTTATTATTCATCTGCCACAGTTAAATATTTATAGCGACCAAGGCCTGCTTCTTCCCTCGCACCTGTGGTGTTTATGCTCAACAGTAACTTGGGCATCTGTCAGCATGGACATGCTTGGTGGACTTCGTTGCTGCTGCGCCAGCTTTATTACTGCTGTCTGGATCATGTCTTCTCGACATGATGCTT
>JAXCMG010000095.1:1436792-1448937 GCA_034642415.1 Podarcis siculus | reverse complement strand
CAGCTTTATTACTGCTGTCTGGATCATGTCTTCTCGACATGATGCTTCCTGCCACCATTTTAATTCTGCTATTTTGTCTGTAAATTTTTCTGTTGGCCGACCCAGGACCTTTCTATCCTGCCCTTCCTCTCAAAGGAGCCCAGGGCTGCAGCAAAGCAAGACAGTTTTGTTTTTGAAAACACCGAGAACATTTCAGAATGCTTAAAAAAGCAGACACATATCGTCATGGCTAATAATGCATTTTTCAGAATGATGATCATCGTGAAATTGCGGCAAGCTTGTTTTCTCCTGCTCCGAAGCAATGGATTCAGGTTACAAGGAAGGAAGTTCTGACTTAACATCAAGAAGAACTTTCTGAAGGTAAGAGCTGTTTGACAGTGGAATGGTCTCCTGTAGGAGGTGGTGGACCCTTCTTCATTGGAGGTCTAGCCATGGATGATGAGGGTTGTAGTCCAATAATGTCTAGAGAGGGCACCATGATGACTATCCATAGGCTAGCAGATCTCTAGGGGTGCCTCACAGCAGATAATGGCAACATAGAAGAAATAGGCATGGAAGTTGCAGTTTTCTCCCACTTCAGCTTCAGGCAATTAAATACAATGTCCAGGATCTGGACATAGCAATGTTCTAGTAAATTGCATGAAACTGATCACAGCCGTAACTTCCAGATTCTCCTGGTTTTTCTTGAGCAATGAATCAATGGCAACCATTTTTTTCCAGCAGGTGGGTTGTGTAAGTGCCATCAGCAGTTTAGATTCCTCAGCGGCCCAAAGGTGCTTGTAGCAGGACTTGTGTTTCTGAATAGTGTTGTGTTCCATTGTGTTATCTAATTTAGTTCAAATGGCTTCTCATTATACAACACAGCAGCAGTAGTAATTGCAATTGGAGTAGGTCTACGTAGGAGAGATGTGAAGGAAAGGAGGAGCAGCTCTGGTTATAAGGCAGCCTAGCCTGTTGTAGAAGATTAATGAGTGCAGAGGACTCTCTGTGGCTTTCACCCCACAATTGTGAGCAATCACCTCCAAATCCAGCCTGCTCCTTGCTGGCCAGCAAATAGCTAATCAGATCTCTGTGTGCTAAATATGCACAGCTGTGTGTCTGACATGTCTGATTCATCTGCAGGAGACAACATACACATGCCAGCTGCTTTGACGAACTAGGAAGAAAAAGTGCAGCATCCACAGGCAAAATACCTAATTCTTGCTCTCTCCTTCACTTTCAGGCTTCTGTTATGACGACGTTCCCTTCAGCTTCACTGCTGCCTGCCATTAAGCCATTCTCTTGCTGAAAAGGGTAGAGATCTTTTCTTCTCTGCCCCTGCCTGGCTTATATTCCAGGTGGATCCCCCCCTTCAAGTTGTCACAGTGCTAAACTCTCCAATCCCCTCCGGCAGTGATTCAGAAAATTGGCCAGCCACATGGGCCTTGAGGCTTTCCCACGCCCTTCTTAGCTGGCTGACACTTCCCCTTGCTTCTAGCCTGAAGTGATTTTCCCCCTCCTCTCCTCTTGAGCTCCCACCTTCCTTCTTTGTCTGCATCTGGCACTCATCTCCACAGCTGGAGAAAAAGCAAGAAGTGAGCTTGTTCTTCTGAGCTACCTCTGTTTTGCCGCTTCCTCATGTGACCACTAGGGCAGGCTGGGAAAGCTGCCTGATGATGAATGGGAAAGGGCTGGCCAAGTCTGCCCAAAGCAGTCGGAGTGCAACTGTCAGGCTCTTGTTAGCATAGCCTGACCTTCTGCAGAGCGTCCAGAAGCTCCCTTTGAAGTCAACCGGGAGACATGGAGTGTGCAGTCCTGACATAAGCGTCTACATATGGCTCATAAGTCTTATTCTTCAAAACTTTGGCATCTCAAGCAGTGAGAAAGTATCATGTCTTTATTAACCTCTTTCAAGGGACCATCTGACTCCCTTTCGCTTAATGGGAGCTACTATAGCTTTTGCAAAACCAGGATAGTCTAGTCCCACCAGATCTTGAATGGGGCTAAGATGGATTCATATGAACATCAATCTAATTGCCCAATCAGCCTTGCCTTGATTTTTCTAAACATATTTAAAATACTGTTGACTTAGAGACACTTTGCTTTCCAACCCTACTGAAACAGAGTTTTAAATGCATCCAAAATATCTAGCATCTGAATTTTATTTTTAGAATTTTGAAAATTTGGATTTTGCTTTTGAGCTTTCGCTGAAAATGAGTGAAAAACAACAACCCATAACTTAAACCCTAACTGTTGTTAATTAATTTTGAGACAAAAATGTTGAGGTTTGCTAACATATCCCATCAGCCAACACCTTTTGTTTCTCCTACAATCTCTGCCTCAATAATGGGAAATGTTGAAGGAAATTATTTTCAAGCAAATTCAAAGTAAGTTTTTCATTGATAATTTGCCCCATCCTCAGTTCACTTTGGCTCAAATATTTAAGCCCAAACCTATTTGATGAAATCCCTGTTTTTAATGTAAGCCCATGCAAAATAAACTAGTTAGGACATAATCCAGCTGAAACATGCCATGCCTGCCCTGTTCTATTGTACACAAAGTCCAACCTGGGCAGCTCCTGTTACATATAATCAGGCTTAGACAAGTTGTAGACAAGAGAGGATGTTTTATGAACAAATGTTTTGGATTTCTGATTATCTGTGGTGCAGCATCTGGGTGAGGAAGTAGTAAGTAAACAATGCATGAGAATAATGATTAAACTTTCTGCACAAATTCCAACATAAGGTAAAGGGACCCCTGACTATTAGGTCCAATTGTGGCCGACTCTGGGGTTGCGGCGCTCATCTCGCTTTACTGGCTGAGGGAGCCAGTGTACAGCTTCCAGGTCATGTGGCCAGCATGACTAAGCCGCTTCTGGCGAACCAGAGCAGCGCACGGAAACGCCGTTTACCTTCCCACCGGAGCGGTACCTATTTGTCTACTTGCACTTTGACGTGCTTTTGAACTGCTAGGTGGGCAGGAGCAGGGACCAAGCAATGGGAGCTCACCCCGTCATGGGGATTCGAACTGCCGAACATCTGATCGGCAAGCCCTAGGCTCTATGGTTTAGCCCACAGTGCCACCCACGTCCCTCTAAATTCCAACAAAGAAACATACATGTTTTAAGTTCATTGAGCAAAGCAGGCGTAAACCTCCCAAACCCTGTGTAAGATTGTGGCCTTTGCTTCTGGATTTGCGTGGACAGGCAGAGACACCCCCCCCAACCCCAGGCCGGCTCCCACGTGGAATAAAGACACACGACACTGTATTATGGGATTAAAATTGGCCACAACTTTATTTAAGATTCAGATGTAGGGAGACCTTGGCTTAGGCCTTGGGCGTTTATCCCTCCCAGTCCCCAACCGGGGATCCGGGGAACATCAGGGTTACCCAAAGTGTGTAGGGATTGGGCTGACTCTGGAGAAGGTATGTTCAAGCAGAGAGCCCGCCCCTCAATTCGCCGCAACACAGGGGAGACAAATGACAGCCTTTTGGCGTATGGACAATGACTCCCCTCAGAACAACCCCTTTAACGGGAAACCCTGGGATCGCCGCCATGGGGGGGCGTGGGTCACCGCTTCACGCCCCCCCCCATTTTAGGGAAGAAAGACTAAAGGATTCCACCCAAGGCCTGAAACCACTACCCGAGACCGCAAACTCGTCGTCTCGCCACCAAGACTACCTAGAAGAAGAAGAGTTTGGATTTGATATCCCGCTTTATCACTACCTGAAGGAGTCTCAAAGCGGCTAACAATCTCCTTCCCCTTCCTCCCCCACAACAAACACTCTGTGAGGTGAGTGGGGCTGAGAGATTTCAGAGAAGTGTGACTGGCCCAAGGTCACCCAGCAACTGCATGTGGAGGAGCGGGGAATCGAACCCAGTTCACCAGATTACGAGTCCACCGCTCTTAACTACTACACCATGCTGCCTTTCCTACACCACACCTACACCTGAAAGGGCACTTCACAGACTGACAGCCGTACCAAGAGGCCAGGCCTAATATCGCCTAGCCATTGCTCATTTCCAATGGTTGTGAGGTGCACTCCGTCGGGCTTGAAGAGTTCCTTCCTCTAGGTTTTAATGCCTGGACGTTTTGTTACTCAACCCCCTAGACGTGAGGTTGCCATGCGTAATGCCCTATTGATTTTCTCCAAGGTGTAATTGAGCCTGTGTGGTTTGAGAGTGCCACGCCGTTGTGAACGTGGAATAAGTTCTGACCCTACCTGGCCAACTCCCCTGGCAACGCCTCCCCCACCGGGATTGGTTGACTGTCCGAGGTTGGGCGGGAACCTCCAGGTATCCAGCCTGGGGGGGGTGATGCCAGGCAATACTGCTAGGAGCCGTGTAGGATCAGGGGTGCTGCGCATGACCACACAAAGTATACCCCCCCATTTGATGTGGGGAGCGGTCATTTCCTAGACTTAGAGGACTAAGTCCAACTAAGTGCTATTCAGATGCACCCATTTAAATTAACGGATGTAAATTGGTCATGTTCATTTATTACAATGGGTCTCCTCCAAGTACAGTTAACATCAGATACAACTTAGGGACACCCTGTTGAAAGAAAATCACTGCTTTATTTTGTCATGATTAGTTCCTGAGAATCAGTAATTAAAAGCCTGCCCAAAATACAATCTCTTTCTTTTTTTAGGGTGTTGGTGATGGTGGACTACAATGCACTATAAATAAATAACATTCTGTAAGTAAAACAATGATGCCAGCAAAGGGCTCATAAAAGTCAACATGCTTCAGTTTATAGCTAGGCAAATTTTGCCACTGATCCTCCCTCAACCACTCCTGTCCCTTTGGACTGTGACATTGTTAGCAATACCCAAAACAACAAGCACAACCTCAACTGGTTTAGAACAGCTTCACACAATAGAAGTGAGTGACTATAAACCACGGCAGAGGAAAGTAAATAATGTTTAGCATTCTCTTCTGGGGAATTACACTTGCTAGAACTAGGATATAAGAAATCATAAAGAAATAGTAAATGCATGCATGCAATTAAACAAAAATCTGGTTAGATCATTTTGCAATATGTGGTGACTGTTGGGCGTTTGCATTCTCTTGATAAAAGAAAAAGCCAAAAACCATAAAATGTGCTGGCAAGACACAGGATAGTTCTTAATCCCTTTTCTTCCTGCTATTCAATTTGTACTGTAGTAAAGGAAAAATCCATTTTGAATGGCTCCTTAATTTAAATGTGTTTATAGTCTGTTTAGGGATGCGGGTGGCACTGTGGGTTAAACCACAGAGCCTAGGACTTGCCGATCAGAAGGTCGGTGGTTCAAATCCCCGCGACGGGGTGAGCTCCCATTGCTTTGTCTCAGCTCCTGCCAACCTAGCAGTTCGAAAGCACGTCAAAGTGCAAGTAGATAAATAGGTACCGCTTCAGCGGGAAGGTAAACGGCGTTTCCGTGTGCTGCTGTGGTTCGCCAGATGTGGCTGGCCACATGACCCGGAAGCTGTACGCTGGCTCCCTCGGCCAATAAAGCGAGATGAGCACCGCAACCCCAGAGTCAGTCATGACTGGACCTAATGGTCAGGGGTCCCTTTACCTTTATAGTCTGTTTATAACCCTGTAATGGAAGTGCAGGCACAAAAGTGGGGACAGGGGTTGATGCCAATGGTACTGACCTAATGATGTTTGGGCAAAAATTATGTGGTCAAAGTGACTAATGTCTCCCACCACAACCCCCAAAATCTGCTGTGGAGCAACAGTTGTACATGCATTCTGTCTTCTACTCTTAGGGGAAATTCCTGCCAGCAGACAGCATTGTAGGGGTGCCAAGCTCTAATCAAGATGGCGATGGATCATCAAAGTGATGGCCACAATGGCCTATGCTGCACTTTTATGGGCTGCCTTTGCAAACCTCTCACCTTTAGAGTCACTTCAAAGCCAATTCTTACGCCGACTTCTAAAACTACCAACATGCGTAAGTAATGCGGCTATCCGCTTAGAAATGAAGATCCCCTCAGTGGAGTTAGCTATATGGAGGAGAGTTTTGATTTATTGGATATCCCTATGGCATAAACTCCCGAACCACTATCTCATTCAATGCATGTGGCGAGATGACTTCACAAATTTGTGGTCAGGAAAAATCCATGCCAAATTGCTGTCCTATGAGATCTCGCCCACTGAATTGCTCAAACTGGATCTAAATGTGGCAAAAAGGTGTATAAATCAAAGGCTGGATGATGCGGAGCTATACCAAAATTTCGTAGCTGGTGGTGGAGCCTGCTCGCCGTTAAATTTCGGCATAACCCCTATCTACCGCGCTCCGTCCTACTTAACATCGCTTACGGCTGCGTCTCACCGATATGCCTTCATTAGAGCTAGGTTCAATGTCTTTCCAACAAACGTGCTGAGACATAGATTCACTAAGGGCCAAGTCCCTTCAATGTGTGCTTGTGAAATGAAAACATCTGAATCTCTACATCATGTTATGTTTATCTGCCCTTTGTACAGTTCAGCTCGTGCTAGTATACTAAACTCCATAATCCAGCCTACGGCTGACAAACCAGTAGACCTACAGCTTGCCTGGGTTCTTCAAGATGTGGATCCTCATATTACCCTACAGGTTGCTAAATTCCTAACAGCCGTCCTCTCGTACAAGAGACGGAATGGAATGTTAGCTGATTATTGATAGTTATAAGAATTTTTATAATGACATCAGATGTTGATTTTAGGGTAGTGCCTAAAATTTTTAATCTTAATTTTAAACTTTTCTTATGAATGGCTAGTATCTGTCCTTGTGAGTTGTGAACTGTGTTATACTACTTGTGGTTTGTACGAGTCTGCTGTTTTATTTGATTTGTTTTGTTGTGTTGTGTTTCATGATGGGCGTAAAGCCGAATAAACATTTTGAATTGAATTGATGGCGATGGACAGTTAGGAATGGACAGCTGGCCACTTACTCCCCCTCAGTCAAACAAAAGCCCACCCCCACCCCAAGGTCTGAGAATGGAAATGAGTTGAGTGCTTTGTGCTGGTAGGGTAAATGTGGCTTGTTTCATTCATTTCCTGAGCCCCAAACCCCTTGAAGTTTCAAATACGTTGCATCAGCCAGGACTCAGAGGACGCCCAGTGACATATCTGGAGAGTTCTAAGGATTCTACACCAGTCTTCCCAAGGTGCACTTGACTACTGGGGTCTATCAAATCCTCAGGCAAAGGGGCTCTTAAGAGGGCCAGCCTCAGGTCCTCATAGATTTCAGGACAAGACATCAAACTCTCCAGGGCCTTTGTATCTGTTGAGTACTCATTGCAGGAGAAAGAAAAGAAAAAGTGGGATCAGGGGAACACACCATCTTCTCTTTGCCCCCTGCTCATTGGCCTCCACTTGTTTATTATATTTATATCCTGCTCTGATCATAGAATCATAGAATCATAGAATCATAGAATCATAGAATCATAGAATCATAGAGTTGGAAGAGACCACAAGGGCCATCAAGTCCAACCCCCTGCCAAGCAGGAAACACCATCAGAGCACTCCTGACATATGGTTGTCAAGCCTCTGCTTAAAGACCTCCAAAGAAGGAGACTCCACCACACTCCTTGGCAGCAAATTCCACTGTCGAACAGCTCTTACTGTCAGGAAGTTCTTCCTAATGTTTAGGTGGAATCTTCTTTCCTGCAGTTTGAATCCATTGCTCCGTGTCCGCTTCTCTGGAGCAGCAGAAAACAACCTTTCTCCCTCCTCTATGTGACATCCTTTTATATATTTGAACATGGCTATCATATCACCCCTTAACCTCCTCTTCTCCAGGCTAAACATGCCCAGCTCCCTTAGCTGTTCCTCAAAAGGCATTGTTTCCAGGCCTTTGACCATTTTGGTTGCCCTCCTCTGGACACGTTCCAGTTTGTCAGTGTCCTTCTTGAACTGTGGTGCCCAGAACTGGACACATGATGCTCAGAGGTGTTTACATGGTCCTGTAAGCATTGATGCAGGTTAGTGTAAGGGTGTGTAACCAGGAAGAGGAATCCATACAACAAAAGGGAAAAGGTACAACTGTATTGATTAGAAGTATAATACACCATCCCATGAAGCTACCCTACAATGCAAATACTCCGGAGCCTACCACACAATGCAATATTTTTGACTACTTCAGCCTAACTTGACAGTAAAGGGGAACTGGTCGCCAGTCTATCTCATCCAACATCTTAAGTCACTTATATGCCCTTTGCTATGTCCTTTCTCACTTTCTTGTGGACTACGTTCTTCAGGCCCTCCCTTCATTCTCACGCCCACAACCTTCTGTTAATGTTGTCACTGATTAAGGTGTGTGTTTGTCTTATTGTTTCAGCAGATGTGAACATCCAAGCCCTGATCTGCTAACAAGGACTTCTTGTCATACTGTGTGGGCAGCACAACAGATCTCTCTCTTAAATTTATAGACTAGGCTATATTCTGAGTGTGGAAGAACCCTGAGGTTCCTACCCCTGTATCTCTCCAACTTCCATCCAGGCAAGCAAGCAAGAGGCATTGGGTGGAATTTTACACAGCACGAGATTTCTGCTTGTCCTATGGAGCCATCTCCCCTCTGCTCACCCCATGCACTGTTTGGGGGTTCTCCTGATCCTCCAGAGTAGGTTTGGGAGAGGCGTAGGGGTGTGCATGTCAAAGAGAAGGAGCAAAACCCTGTTGTGGCAGGACTTGTGCTGGCTTCAACTTGTTTAAATCTGCCCTGCAAACACAAATCAAGGACATTCAAGCCAGGTATTCAAGCCAGGCACAAGCCATCAAGGAGGCCACAGAAAATGTCTGATTAGGTGTGTAACATGGCCTGGAAAGAGTCCTGATGACCAGGCAGAGAGACACAGATGGCTACAATTGGCCCCCTAGACTGAAGTACCTCATCCCTGTGATAAACAGTGTACACTTAAAGCCAAAACCTTGTCAACCAGACCCCTGTCTTCTGTGGAGTCATAAGCCTTCAGTGCTACCAGCTTGTGTCCTATCAAGCCAATGGGAAGTCAGATACTTTTGACAATCTAGCTTCATGCCATTTTCTGGGCCTAAAACCAATCTATTATTTCAAACCAGTATGGACAGAATATGAGAGAAGTGAAAGAGGGCTTGCCCAGAAAGCAGAGTCCTGCACAGCTAGTTGTACAATTCACGGCAGCAAAGCAACATATGACTTTTATCTGCAACCTGCCATAATCTTTTCAGTCTGTTTGTGTCCACACTCAATTTTGTAGTTATGAAACTGGTAATTAAATGCAGTTTCCGCTACACTATAATCTGGGAAGCAAGCACTCGTTTTGCCTTCTTCCTAAGTGCCAAGGAAAACGAGCGCTGGATATATTTCAAATGTAAGAACACACAATTATATAGATCCACATCTTCAGAAAGACAGAAACAAAACAAAATGTTCTGACATTTTGATAGCAGCTAAAGATAATTGAGATGTGTTCTGATAATGCCAGGTAAACCTTTCAGAGTACTCACTGTTCAAGGCAGGGGCTTCATAAATCCTCTTGCTGTTCAGTGGAACTTTCTTCCTTGGAAAGAGAACCGTAGTAACCTTCATAATTACCTTCTATTTCAACTAGTTACTGTGTTTATTTCCAGGCTAAGCAGCTGTCTGTAGTAAGCCTCTATGGTAATGGTCAAAGGTGCTATAAATTTTGCCTTTCTTGAGCAGATGTCTGGCAACTGTTCAGGTGGGTCATGCAGGATCAGTTCAGACATGCACAAAAAACCCTCTCCAGATAATGAATCTTGACATTCTCCAAGAATGCACTCACATGTGTCATCTGGCCATCCACAGATTTAACTACAACTTCCCAATGGCAGCTTCCAAAAGCACAACGGCACATTTTTCTGCCATCATGACTACAGGCTCCACTTTCCATTCTCCATGTAGATATATCCGTATTTGTGGCAGGATCCATCACATGGCAAAAAATTCCCTGTCATTTCTGAAGCTGCTGGCAAAACAACCAGATCAATTCTATACATTGTTTTTGCTGGATTTGGAAGTCAGACTTCCACATATTTAGGGGGAACCCCACTTTAAGAGATTTTTGAAATATTAAGTGATATAGAAATGCTTTTACTGTATTTGCAATACCAAAGTGACCTCCCCAGGGTTTAAGCCTGGGCAGAGTATATTGAGGTCCTGGGCTGCCCAGACAAGAAGACCATCCTCTCGGCCTCTCTGATGTGGTCCAAAGGAAAGCAGAGCAATATGTTTGTCACCAGCTTGGCTGCAGGAGCTGCCAGAATGAGGCATTCAAGGAGCCATTCAACCACCTTGGGGACTCTAGACCACATGAGGTCCATGTGAATCTACTCTGAATCCATATTGGGATCTAGCATCTAAAATTAAATTAATCAGTTTACCTTGGACTTCACCCATCACAAATCTGAATCTTTTTTGTTTCATTTTCTGAGGTGGTACAGTCATGCTTGAAAACATGCCCCCACCATAAATTAACAAAACATACATAGGGAACACAATGCTTAAAAAACCCCACCTCTCTGTTGTGCATGTTTTTCAGGGGATATGTTTCAATGTTGCTCAGGAGAGCAACATTGCTCCAGTAATGCGAGAGGACCGTACCACATTAGAAGCTTACAGTTTGATTCAGCCGTTACCTGGGTATTTTTCCTCTTCTATATGGAGTTGTACATATTCTAATTAAAGGAGTGCTAAGCAGCGGCAAGATGGGTGGGGGAGGGGGAGAAATTTCTACCAAGCAAGGCAAAAAATGTAGTCTGACATCACTTTCCACCCAATGGCGAATGCTGGCAGGCACTCAATAAACATATCAGCATTGTTAAAATGATGCATGGGCTGAATAGTTGAAGGTAAAATATCATCAATAGATGTGTCATCATTGATCTCTCCCAGACCTGGCAGCTGAGAGATGATTTCAGCCAGCAATCCTTGACGGAAACCCAAAGGGAAGCAACATGCAGGGACAGACAGCTGACAAATTCAGTATGGGGCCCATTAAAAACATGTGATGAATTTGCCAGGAAAGCATATATTTGTGGAAGAGGTGAACTCGGATCTGTCATAAATTTGTCAGCCGCACTGCAGCGCTCTCAGGCCTGGCGTGAATAATGCCCGGCTATTTACAGGGTCTGTCTGGCAAGAGCACTATCAGTCACTCCAGGGTTATTTACAAAGCAATGTGTCTATCAGTTACAAGGACATGACTTTGCCTGAAAAGATAACAAAAGAGGAAATCAGCCAGTGGCCTCCCAGGGAAAGATGCATCTTCTGCCGGAGAAGCCCTGGACTGGAATAAATGAGACGGACTGCAATAGGCCCTTCCTGGCAGAGTGCCTGGCATGGGCTGCAATAGTACATTTACCCCTGTTGATTAGATTAGAAATTATTAATAGGGGTCTATGGAGTAGAGCAAAGGGGTCATTGAGAGTTTAATTCTGTTCTCGGATAACTTCATTTCAGCTGATGGGATTGTTATTGGTACGGGTTTTATATGTTTATAGGAAACAATATACTCAATAATGAAGTCATGCATCCTTCTTGCAAGGTCAGGGAAGCTATTGTGCAGCTGGATTGAAGCCTTCACAATCGTGTTAATTAAGTAATAGTGATTTGACTTTGCCTCCTCGTAAAAATGCGTTTAAGAAGTGGCTGGGAATGGGCTCTGCTGATGGGCGTAAATGGCAAAACAAGCAAGTGCATGCTTCTTTGGATGGGGGAAGCACAAAAGCGAGAATTGGTAGAGAGGGGAGGCTCTTTCTTAAACTGCCATGATTAGTCTTGCCGCCAGCAGGACTTGGAACAGTTTGCTTACTGTTGTTGTGTTGCTGTTCTTATTTTGCTGATATTTCTAGACCAACTTTCAACAGCAGACTATATACCTTAGAGATGGGGGACAAATTTGATTTCGTGTGAACCTACCCGCTCCACTTTTTTTCAAAACAGTAAGCCAGGGTGGAGAACTTTTCTGGCTCCATGAGCCAGATCCTTATCAGGATCTGCCCCAGGGGCCAACTTTGACAGATGGGCGGGGCCGGCCACCTATCAAAATCCCTTTTGTTCTGATTTTAAGAGAGGCAGGAAGAGGCCTGCAAAGGCCTTTTTATTAGGCAAAAGTGCACACAAAAATATGCATATCAGGAGAAAATAACACTGGAATGTTGATAAATTTTCATGAGAACTTTTCATATATATA
>JAXCMG010000095.1:1398313-1436692 GCA_034642415.1 Podarcis siculus | reverse complement strand
TGTGTGTGTGTGTGTGTGTGTGTGTGTATGAATAATGTGGTAATCAGAAGAAGTGAATATAAAACTGGAAATTCGAGAAACTGAAATGTACATCTTTTATGTATATAAAAAGCAACAGGAAATGACAAACACTGGCTAATAATCAGACACCTGGTGAAATAAAAATGTATTTATCTGCCTCTGAAAAGAGGCCAAGGAAGAAGACACAAGACTTCCAGGGGGAGTGTCTTGCAAAGCAAGGGTTTCCAGACTGGTCATTGGATGACCAGAGGTGCATGAGCTTCATTCAGATGATCCACAGCATGTATGTAAAAATTATATCAATTTTAATTGTATTTTTATTGCTTCTTTTATTTCTTACAGTTCGTTTCATCGTATTACGATGTGAATTCTATGGAACGCAGATTATACTACAATAAAATGCAATATAAGAAGTAAAAGGTGTAATAAATATACAATTAACAATCATACAGCATCTAGCACAGCACATTACAATTGCTACAGAAGACAGAAAAATCCTTAAGTGGTCTGCAAAGTGGGCATCAGTCTGTCTCAAGAGACCTTGGAAGAGAGTCCATTGGAAGTAAAGTCAAACCGTTGGAAAGTTACAGAGCCTGCTGTGTATCTGAAGAAGTGTGCATGCACACGAAAGCTCATACCAAGAACTAACTTAGTTGGTCTTTAAGGTGCTACTGGAAGGAAATTTTTCTTTTGTTTTGACTATGGCAGACCAACACGGCTACCTATCTGTAACTAGAGCCTGCTGTGGTTATAGAGACCGATATGGGAGAGACATGTTTTGTTGCAGCTGGGGCAGATGAAGGTGTCCAGTTTCACTGGTGCAGATGCACCATGGCATTTATTCTTCTGCAAAGACCATCAGCAATTTTCAAGTGGTCCATGGGTGGCGGCAGGAGTTTGAGAGCCACTGTTCCAAGGGCGTCTTATCCATAGAGGCTAGTGACGTGGGGCTCCAAGTTCTGGAGGGCGTCAGGGAAGAGGCGGAGGCTGGACGTGGCGACTCCCGTCATCAGCTCACCACCCTCGCCCACCTCTGCCATGCCGCGCCGAAGCAGCGCCGCACCCGGAGCCTCTGTCTGCCGTGACCACTGCGGCACAAAGCGTCCAGCTGAGCCGGGAGGCGCCGTGTTCAGCCTCTGCCTCTTCTTCGCCAGAGGAGCTGCCCTTCAGCCGCTGCCCACCTCCTCCAGCCCCTCCAGTATCACCGTACTCCCTAAAAAACTCTGGGAGAGGGGGGGCGCCAGAGGGAGCTTTGCACCATGGCGCCGGACATGCTTAAGATGGCCCGGCACTGCTCTATAATTCTTGGTAGGCCATCACAGTTTTTGTTCCTGTTTCTGGAACCACATGGAAGAAGGTATTTGCAATTAACCTGTGCTTAACAATGAAGATACCTGCAGGCATAGGGCGGCATTCAAATTTAATAAATGAAAATAATAAAATATAATATATGACTGCTGCTTCAGGAAATTTGAAATGGCAATGGGTGTATTTATTTATGATGAACAGAAACTTAAGCTTTTCATGTTGTAAAATGTATGTTCAGGGTCCCCCCCCCCCAAATAGGGGGCGTCTTATACAAGGGGGCATGTCATACACGGAAAAATACAGTATATGGTTAAGTCGGGATTGATGTCTTTTTTATTGTTAATGCAAGTTGATGCTGTCTTTTTTCTCTTTTTGTCATATTTGAGAAATAAATTTAAAACAAACTACATACCACAGAAGATGTTAAAAACTCTTGTAAATGTTGCTGTTATATTATCTAAAAGGAACTTGAAGTTATTCAACAATTCTGTACCTGGAGTATTTGACTGGGTGGAAAGTCTTCTGAACCTCAGGCCTGAAGAACAGCAGGACCTCTGGCTCATTCCTCTGAATACGGCAGTCATGTTCAGTGATTCCTTCACTTTATTGCTGGCATACTATTTAGCTTTCCATTTAGGCTGGAAGGGATTTGGGGTGCTTTGCCTTAGTGGCTGGTTTCAAAGCTTCACCTTGCCAAATCCGATTGGCAACATAGTGCTGTGATTTCAGCCTGTTCCCTGCGGGTTGTGTGAGATTGGCCATGTACCTATCATAGGAAAGTGGAAGGAGGAAAAAAAACCAATGGGAGGAAAATGGTTCCAAAGCAGCAGTAGGGAAATCAGTAATCATCAAAGAGGACCAAGAAATGGTGAGTAGATATTTACACTGCCTGATGTTCGGATGGGATGGCTCATCATACTGAAATTGCTAGCTTTGACATGAAAAAGGAGATAAGATTATACATGCAGCCCAAGTGTTTTCGAAACTCTTTACATAGCCTCAATATATTCGAAACAAACAAACAAACAGGCAAGATGTGCAATTTCTCCTTTGGCAAAGTAAGGAGTCAAGTGTTCGTACAGTCGTACCTTGGTTTTCGAACGTCTCCACTGACGAACATTTTGGTTTTCAAACGCCGTAAACCCAGAAGTAAATGTTTTGTTTTTTGAACACGCCTCGGATGTCGAACATGCCACGCGGCTTCCGCTGAGTGCAAGATCCTGAGGCCTAGCTGTCGGCTATTGAGTTTTTGGTTTTCAAACATTTCAGAACTCAAACAGTCTTCCAGAATGGATTACATTTGAAAACCGAGGTACCACGGTATTTGGCTCTCTAGGGTTTGTATTCAGATCTTCAAATAAGTGGCCAAAATCCATCCCTTGTATGAGAAGGACCATAGCGCAATGGGAAGGACCACAAGTCTATGATGGAGCATTAGCCTTGCATGTAGACAGCTCCATGTTCAATCCCTGGTATCTCCAAGCAGGGGTAGAAAAAGTACCTGACTGAAACCTGGAGAATTGCTGCTAGTCTGGCTAAACAACACTGTGTTACATGACCTAAGTATAAGGCAGCTTGCTGTATTCCATTGCCATGAGATGTGACCACATATTGTAGTATCTGCTTCTAACAGGAGTGGACTTGGGTAATATAGTGCCCTAAAGGTAAAGGTAAAGGGACCCCTGATAGTTAAGTCCAGTCGCGAACGACTCTGGGGTTGCGGCACTCATCTCGCTTTACTGGCCGAGGGACAGCTTCCCGGTCATGTGTCCAGCATGACTAAGTTGCTTCTGACAAACCAGAGCAGCGCACGGAAACGCCGTTTACCTTCCCGCAGGAGCGGTACCTATTTATCTACTTGCACTTTGACATGCTTTTGAATTGCTAGGTTGGCAGGAGCAGGGACCGAGCAACGGGAGCTCACCCCGTCGCGGGGATTCAAACCGCCGACCTTCTGATCAGCAAGCCCTAGGCTCTATGGTTTAGACCACTGCGCCACCCACGTCCCTTCAATATAGTGCCCTAAGTGAGGACAAAATATGGTGTCTTTATCCTAATTTTTTAATTTATTTTCACAATCATTCCTTTTGGTACTGTTGCTTTTAAACGGATCTTCTCAGTAGGTACTTGTAGAAATGTAGGTTCTGCAGGGAGGAAAACCTAGCAGCTGACACCAGTTCACTCACACCTAAATGACTTTCCATTTCCAAAACGGCAACAGAGAGAGAAATACAGCGGGAAGGTTGAAGTGCAGAGATGGGTGGTTCTGATAATCCTCACTGAGTTCCTACCACTCTCGGTTTTTAACCCAAGGTTGTTTGCATGGCCAGTGTGTGAGGCATAAAAACAAAATGCATGCAGCTTTCCCTTTTGAGGCCAATTGCTGCCTCCGTATCTCACCTTGAGTCAAATTCTTTCAAAGTTAAGTGGAATGAAAGCCTCCGTGTGACTTTTGCTATCAGAAATCCATCCCTGTCTGCAGATTAGCCAGTGGTAATTTATCAACATTAATCAAATGTTCCTGTACATAACAAATAGGCCATGCTCTCTCACACATATGAAAAAGATGTTTTCTGTACTGATGGCAAGAAAGTGAATTTCTAGCAAGCCAATTAATGAATGGGAGGTAATGTTCAGTGTGTGTACTAGTGGTTGCCAGCTGACTAGCGAGCTGGAGGCATTGCCTGAATCTTCGTACAAGCCATCAGGTGGCAAATTCACCAAGGAGTCTGCCAGCTGTTTGACTTCATTACAGTTTATCATTATGTCGGCCTTCTTTTTTATTC
This sequence comes from Podarcis siculus, assembly GCA_034642415.1. NCBI lineage: Eukaryota > Metazoa > Chordata > Lepidosauria > Squamata > Lacertidae > Podarcis > Podarcis siculus. Next base: position 1,432,577 of record JAXCMG010000095.1, on the reverse strand, counting down.
CTACATTTAATCACCTAATATCATTTTTATTGGCTTGTCAGGATGTGGGAGTGTGTGGTTGGGAATTCATTTTGAACCTACTCAACACACATCCACTTTGGTAAAATATTACAGCAAGCTGATATCTATCTTCGTTGAAAAAGAGGGTACAAGTGAATTAATTAAGGTTTATGCATGGACTCAGATCACATCTAATTAGCCCACACTTTAAAAAAAATATAAAAAAATCACAATGGTAGATTGACATCCAAAATATTGAATTGTTCAGTTGCATAATGCAAAAGTTAATTGCTATAGCCAGAAATGCTTGATTGATATGACAACTGATATAGCAAGAAATGTTTGATGTAACTTGGGAGACTGATCTCTGAAGCAATAGAGCTTGATCACCTACCCCAAAGTATGAATAGAATAGCTTTACTCCCATCTTTAGGAGCATCAACATCCCAAGAAATTCATTCTGGGAACAGATGAATCTAAAGGGGTTTTTAAGGGGCGTTTGTGATATACATTCCACCTAAGTCCAATGGTATCCAATGGTATGCCTAAAAATGCTCTTTGAATCCTGGCCAGAATATTTTTCAAAATATTCTTTCAGAGTGTTTTCTTAAGTAAGCATGCACCTGACAAAGACAGACTTGAAGCCCTGAAGAGAGCATCTCCTATTCTCTGGTCAAACAAATAGTATATAAGGCAGGGAATAGGGAACCACCAGATATTTTCAGGACCGCAGCTCCCATCAGCCCCAGCCCTCATGGTAGTCATGGATAGCTTTAGACTCCATGAATTTGTTTAATCCCATTTTAAAACCATTCCAGTTAATGGCCATCTTGTAAGAGCTAATTCCGTAATTTAACTCTGTGTGCTTTCTTTTGCCTGTCCTGAAACATTCGGCTTCATTGGACGTCCGTGAGTTTTAGCGTTATGAGAGAGGAAAATAAAGTGGTGACAAAAATCAATATCATTGGATGGTTAGAAAAAGAAGTAAGCAGTCCAATTTTAAAAGTTCTGCACTGCGCTTGCTTACACAATATTTTTTGAACATTTCTATAATTTAGGAAGGGACGCGGGTGGTGCTGTGGGTTAAACCACAGAGCCTAGGACTTGCCGATCAGAAGGTCGGCGGTTCGAATCCCCGCGACGGGGTGAGCTCCCGTTGCTCGGTCCCTGCTCCTGCCAACCTAGCAGTTCGAAAGCACATCAAAGTGCGCTGTACGCCAGCTCCCTTGGCCAATAAAGCGAGATGAGCACCGCAACCCCAGAGTCGGTCACGACTGGACCTAGTGGTCAGGGGTCCCTTTACCTTTACCTATAATTTAGGAACTAAAAAAACCAAGTGCAGGGAACTGAAACTTCCCGCCTCCTCTGTCCTCAACCTCTGGAACCTTATTCAACCACTTTCACTAGGCATTGCCCATAAAAGATACAAACTAAAAAATAATCAAACAGAAAAGTTGACAGTATCCGGAATCTGAACTCTGTGCCCTCCATTCCCCCTTTAACAGGCAGGGAAAATATGCCCATCTGCACTGTCGTTTGCAGTCTAATGGCAAAACATTGCTTCCGAAAAGCTTAGATGTGTAGGATTGCTCCACATAATTTTCAATTTCATTGTTCTGCATGGGACAATGACAATAAAGATATCGTATATCGTATAAGTTAGCCCGAGTGCTTCCCCCCCTTGGGGTACTCAATAGTATGCAGTACCGGTACCCCCTCTTTTAAAAAAATCTTAAAAGTGCAGCACTTACTGTAACAACTTCATGTTGAGTACGGGCACCATTTTTCCTTAAAAAGAGAGCACTGGTTAGCCCCATATGCATTATAGGACAAATTCCTCTCTGAGAGTCCTTTGACTTTCTGCCACATGGTGATTGGAAAGGACTGCCTTGGCCCAGGTTGATTCTGATAGCTATCATGTTGTTGCTCAATGAGAAGGATTTAGAAGTGACCCTGGTATTACTTTCCTGCAAGCAAATGTAAGCTGTAGATTAACATTTGGCTGACCCTAGCATCAATTACTAAACATAATGTTTGGAGTGATGTGTAACACACCATACTTGGTGATCTTCGCAATGGAACACGGTTCCTGGCCATCTTTCCAAACCATTTCCAAAGAGCAGGCACCTTAGCATCCCAAGACTGGGCCAACTGGCATGGTGGCACTGCCAGGTTAGGAGCAGCTTGGCAGCCATGTATCTGGCTATTCACTCTCAATTAAATATAATATTTTGCATTGTTTACAAAGTTTGCGTGCTATCCCGGCCAGGAAACGTTGCAGCGAACAATGAATCCAATGCCAAAAACCAAGGAAGCAAGCCACAGAGTCCCATCATGTGAGAGGTTATTAAATTTTCATGTATCATAAATGAAATATACATTAGGGACCCTCTCCAGTGACCTCTACATTTTTGCAATTTCTGGATCAGAGTTTACGACCTAAATCATGTAGCCACAATAGCCTGTGACATGTATATGGAAGGCATTGCTTTGGTCCTGGCCTGCAATGGTAAACAAGTGTAACTAGTTTAGAGAATTGCTATTGAGAGTAAAATTCTAATTTTACTCTCACTCCCAGAACAGATGTACCTCAGAGTCTATAGACTACACTGCTTAACTGCAGCTACTCAGCTGTGACCTTCAGCCTGAGGCTCACTGCAATAAAATTTTCATGCAACCATATGGAAGAATATTTTAATAGAGATTTACTGTCAGTAAGTGTCCCAGAGGAGCAAATAAGGAAGCTGTAACATATTGCATACAGTAAATCAAGGGGACTTCAATGGAAAAATGAAACCTCCCTCAGGCAAGCATCTTTAAAATTACAGGCAACACTTTGTACAAATATGTGTACAAAGGACGAGATATGCACTCGGCTAAGCAGCTCAAAAATGCTTCTGATCTGAATATATATTTATTAGAATGTATTTATTGCATTTTGTAAGTGGTGAGATGGAGCGCATCATGCAGGGCTTTCGCAGTGCAAGTTCCTGAGCAGCTGGTAAGGAGCGAAAGGAAGGCAAGTTCCGGTAGACGGAGGGAGAGAGCGAGCTGGATGGATCACTTCAGATGTCCAAGTGCATTATACTGGAAAAAAGAAGGAAGGGGGGGGGGGGGAGTGGTTTCTGCGCTAGGTTGGAAGGTTTTACAGGAAATCATCAGAAAGGACACTGGCATTTTGGAAAGGAGAGGATGACAAGTGGTCTAAAAGGCGAAGTTGGCATGTGCAAAGCTCCCTACACCGAGTTTTGTGTGCATTTCCCCTTCTGTGTGTGTTTTAAATGGAATCGGTTTGGGAAGGTTGTGAGTCAGGGAGGAGGGAGGAAGATGGATGGAGGGAGAGAAGCTGTTCCTGGATAGTTTTTCAGCTCTAAATTGCCTTCTAAAAGCTGTGTTTTTAAAAAAAATCCATGGGGAAAATAAAGCAGAAAAACACAAGGACCTCTATTTCCCTCCAAAGGGGGAAATGTAATTTGTGGTGGATGGGTTTCAGCTGAAATCCAACCAGAGTGTAGAGAGTTTAGTGCCCATTTCTGTATACCTTTGCTGTTTATCAAATCAGGTCTTCTCAATCTGATTAAGGGAATTTTTTGGTTAAAGGAGAAGGTCTAGGCAGAACTCCATGTAGTGAACAGTTGGAGACTTACCGGTACTTTCACTACTATATAAAAAAATTCCTTCCAGTAGCACCTTAGAGACCAACTAAGTTTGTCATTGGTTTGAGCTTTCGTGTGCATGCACACTTCTTCAGATACATGCACATGAAAGCTCAGACCAATGACAAACTTAGTTGGTCTCTACAGGAAGGATTTTTTCCCACTACTAAGTAAGTTGGGCTGACAGAGACAATAACTTGTGCAAGAACAAATGGGATTTCATGACTGAGAAGGGATGGGAGCAGGAAAGAATGCAAAACTCTGAAAATGGATTAGGTGGTGCTGTGATCTAAACCACTGAGCCTAGGGCTTGCCAATCAGAAGGTCGGCGGTTCGAATCCCTGTGATGGGGTGAGCTCCTGTTGCTTGGTCCCTGCTCCTGCCAACCTAGCAATTTGAAAGCACATCAAAGTGCAAGTAGATAAATAGGAACCACTCCAGCGGGAAAGTAAATAGCGTTGGACCATAAAGAAGGCTGATCGCCAAAGAATTGGTGCTTTTGAATTATGGTGCTGGAGGAGACTCTTGAGAGTGCCATGGACTACAAGAAGATCAAACCTATCCATTCTGAAGGAAATCAGCCCTGAGTGCTCACTGGAAGGACAGATCCTGAAGCTGAGGCTCCAATACTTTGGCCACCTCATGAGAAGAGAAGACTCCCTGGAAAAGACCCTGATGTTGGGAAAGATGGAGGGCAGAAGGAGAAGGGGACGACAGAGGACGAGATGGTTGGACAGTGTTCTCGAAGCTACCAGCATGAGTTTGACCAAACTGTGGGAGGCAGTGGAAGACAGGAATGCCTGGCGTGCTCTGGTCCATGGGGTCACGAAGAGTCGGACACGACTAAATGACTAAACAACAACAACATTACTGTCTGCAGGAAGATGTCCAGAAGCAGTCCAGGTTCTTCTATCCTGATGTGACAATTTACAAGTACTTAATTACCACTAGCTCTATTTATGCATTCTTAGAATGTGTCCATGGAGGTGGTGTGGCAGGGAACATTCCCAGTTCTGCCCAGAGATGCCTGGGATTCAATCTGGGACATCTTCATTTGCAGTGGCGCATCTACCACTGAGCTATTGTCCTTCCTGCTAAGCAGAATATGCTTACAATCACTGCACCAGACCCTCCATCTGTGGGATGTAATCCATTGGTGCAGTCAAATGCAACATTCCTTATTCCCCTAGGGTGGGCACAGGCAGGGGGACACACAGTCGGTGTAACTTCCTGTTCCACTGGTCTGGCGTTTCCTGCCCCTGCATGTGATTTGGGACATGGGCATGGCTCTGGCTGACTCCATAAAATTGCTGAGTCATGCAGCCATTTTCTCAGTTGCAGTTTTGTCTCTTCTTGCCTTGTTCTCTCTTTTGCTGCCATGCTGATATCCTGCAGCCATTTTGTATTCTATTAATGTAATTTTGCACATGAGTTCAGTCTCCGTATGAGATGAACTCACAGTTTCTTTGTGTAACCACCAACTAAAGTCTGCCTTCCAGGGATCAAATCGTGAGCTGAAATGTGAGTGAACTTTTTATTACTTTACTCAGAAAGACTCTTGTGTCTTTATTCTTTTAGGAGGGATAAAAGGGGGCACCAGGAATAACCTTAACTAAGAGATTCAAACAAATCTGCTAACTAGCTTCCAGCTATATCAAGGGGAATTTGCTCTGGTACATCACTTACTAGCATGTGTGAAGGATGGATAATATTTATCCAGTATATGCTTTCCTACTATCCTTAACCGCTCTGGGTTAAACCACAGAGCCTAGGACTTGCCGATCAGAAGGCTGGCGGTTCGAATCCCCGCGACGGGGTGAGCTCCCGTTGCTCGGTCCCTGCTCCTGCCAACCTAGCAGTTCGAAAGTACGTCAAAGTGCAAGTAGATAAATAGGTACTGCTCTGGTGGGAAGATAAACGGCATTTTCGTGCACTGCTCTGGTTTGCCAGAAGCGGCTTAGTCGTACTGGCCACATGACCCAGAAGCTGTAAGCCGACTCCCTCAGCCAATAAAGTGAGATGAGCGCCGCAACCCCAGAGTCAGTCATGACTGAACCTAATGGTCAGGGGTCCCTTTACCTTTACCTATACTATCTTTAACATTCCCACACCATCTTTCCATCCATGGATACAATTTAAGAACGTCAGAATAGGCCAATTAGGAGATGGAGGGCCACTTCCTGTTTGAGTTCTTAAATTAAAAACACAGAAAGGTACTAGAACCAGTGCATCCTTTGGATCAACAGCTGATACAAGCCTGAAAGGATTCCTGACAACAAGCAAGACACTGGTGACCCGAATAGGCCAAACACTGAACAAATCTGTTTTGCCTTAAAATGCATGTGGGCTGTCATGTTTGACTAGCTATTACAAGCCACAACAATGGAGCAATTGTCAATTGTGATTAATGTATTAAAAAGAATTTAATTTTCTAGGTAGAGCAGTGTGTTTTGCATGCTAACTAAATAAAACATACCCAGAAGCATAGCAGTTGCAAATGAACAAAAATATCCACTGTCAAAAAGAAGACCAAGGAAGTTCAAATACAAGGAGAAAAGGAAATTTCAGCCTTTTTATCTGGGTTTTTCAGTCATTTTGGCTGGTTTATCTATACAGTTTCTTTGCCAATAGTTTCAGCAGTGGGAGATACAAGTATCATCAGGAAAAGTTTATCAAGCAACTTTCTGTACATAGGTGCATACATACATAAGTACAAAATTCACACAGTACTTCTGTTGTGAAAAGTTCATACATATATGGTGTTCTCCGTTGCCTGTTCTCTTCTTACTTGGAAAAACATTAGTTAATAAAGTGAGCCTAAGGATGTAAGAGAATTCTGATTCAGGTTGGATGTAAAAGCTAACCTGCCTAATTGGGAACTGAAACACAACCATCCTCTGGAATTTCCACTTCTCTGAATTTTGGAATGCCAAGTAATGTGTACATAAATGCATTTGCTAGGGGGAGGTATGCAGAAAAAGGGCATATATTAGTGAAAAGAACTTACCAAAATGCATTACATTAGGAAAATTGTTTTGCAAAAATGTATGTATTAGGCAAACATGAATACAAACATGTGTATATCAAGAGAAATTTACACTGAAATTCTGGTGGATTTTCATGAGGACATTAAAAAATAAATCATAAACTGAAGTGAAATGTGGAGAACTGAACTGTCAGGTTGCTGTCATGTTGGACTGGTCATGTTGTGCAGATGCCTGATGATCATTTTCCAAAGCAACTACTCTATTTCGAACTTAAAAATGGAAAGCGTAATGCTGGTGGTCAACAAAAGACGTTTAAAGACTGTCTCAAGGCAAATCTTTAAAAAGTAGTATAAATACTGCAACTGGGAAACACTGGCCTGCGAGCGCTCCAGTTGGAGAACGGCCTTGACCAAAGGTGTCATGGACTTTGAAGAAACTCGAACTCAGAACGCAAGGGAGAAACGTGCTAAGAGGAAGGCACGCTTGGCAAATCCACACCGTGATCAACTCCCGCCTGGAAACCAATGTCCCCACTGTGGAAGGATGCGTGGATCCAGAATTGGCCTCCACAGTCACTTACAGATTCATTGTTAAAACTGTGTTTATGGAAGACAATCTTACTTGGCTACGAGTGATCGCCAAAGAAGAAGATCTATATCATCATTTCTCTATGTCTATCTGGAGAGGCAGTGTTGAATTAGGAAGGATGGGAAAAGGTGGAAAAACAGACAGGTAGGCTGTTTAAGATCTTGAGAGGGGCAAAAGGATTGACTGAGAGAGGCTAGAGTTGTAAATAAAATGCAAAACCTAACACTATGGCCCACATTGGGGCAGGGAGGGTGGCGGTGACACTTCCCAAGTGATTATGCCAACTAAAGACTAGTAGTAGAGACAACCAAGACACAGAAGAAGGGGCTGGGGAGATTGGGAAGGACAGAAAAGAACTGAGAGAAAACAAACTGGTAGAAAGGCTGACTTAAGGATAAATTTGACAAGCGGAATCAAAAGCCCCCAACAAACTCTTTATACTATTCAGAAAACTAGCCAAAGAGTTGCAAAGAAAGAGAAAAGTTTTGTAGTGTCAACATCCCTCCCCTGGTGGTCTGTGATTGGAGAGTGTTGGATGAGACTCTAGTCCTGGATTGGAGGATAGGCCTCTCAATGAGCAGAACCCAGCTTTCCTGTGTCCTCTCCCGAACTGCCATTTCTCTTATATGGTGCCATTTACATTCCCCATCATTTTGGAGACAGGCTGTCTGACTTGGATTGCATAGTTTTAACTGCAAATATTCCCCCCAAAGAGCTCACTGGGGGAGGGGGGTTCACTTTAGATGTCTTTGGGGGCTTACCTCAGAGGGGCCCCTCTTCAGTCTGAATATGCCTGCTTTGCTTCAGGGTTCAGGATTTGGATGAAATAGTTGTGCATACATAGACATATACACATACATGCAGAGATAAGGAGAAAAGGAGGCGAAGTGAGAAGCTTCTGCAAGTTTCTGGAACCTCCAGCAAATGTCTGAGAATTCTCTTTGTAGCATCTCTCTGAGCAAACAGCTTGAGAGCTGGTCTGCTGCTTCCAGGGCACCTTAACTTCAGAGTGACTGAGAGGTTGATTTTTACAAGCCACACACAACATTATTGCCACCTTGGAATGAGTTAAGTTCCAACAACAGTGTCGCAGAGTCTGGAAACATGGAAGGAAGCACCACTGACAGAGGCCCTTTGAAAGAAGGCAAATTACTGTCAGCTTGTGAAAATCACAAAGGACATCTCTCCCTGTTCTGGTTCCTTTAATCACCTTGTAGCATCCCAATTACAGAGAACAGAATTATCATCCCAATTAAGCAGCAGTCCGTGCCATTCGGTGTCATTAAACTTTTAATTGGGTTCCTTGGGAAAGGTCCTGATTAAGTTGATTACCTGATGAAGCATGTCCCAATTAGGAAGAGTGCAGTTTATATGGTCTGAACCACAGCAGTCTTATTCTTGCCGTTCTCCTTGCAGATCCAGCTTGAGTTATGCGAGTGAATTTTGAACCACTGCTGTTGAACTAGATCAAGTGCAAGCATCTACTGTCAACAGCAAAATGCTGCGGAGAGTCATTGGCTCCAATTATGTATCTCTCATATCTCTCTGTCTTTTCTTAAGTCTAACTGCATACACAAATCATTTGGATAATTATATTTAAATGCCTAGGCATGGAAGGTTCCAAACGTAATCACACTGGATGCTCATGCTTTTTTGGGGCAAATAGTTAAATTAATTCAGTGATTGATTTAATTAATTAACAACTTCTCTCCTGCACTCCTGCATAGATGAAGTCTAAGAATAGCTGCATTGGTCACTTTGCATACTTCTTTGAAATAATAAGATCTCTAATATAATTATAATAATTGCATGTTGGAAGGGGATGAAGAGTTTGTCTGCTGTCTCCACTTGGGTCTGAGGGACCTACAGGAGGAAAATTGAAATGCTGGCTTTGAGGAGTGCCTAGCGAAGCCTAAAGTGTCTTCTCTGCATATAGATAGGTAAAGGATCCCTGGTCATTAGGTCCAGTCGTGACCGACTCTGGGGTTGCGGCGCTTATCTCGCTTTATTGGCCAAGGGAGCCTGGTGTACAGCTTCCGGATCATGTGGCCAGCATGAATAAGCCGCTTCTGGCGAACCAGAGCAGTGCACGGAAATGCTGTTTACCTTCCCGCCGGAGCGGTACCTATTTATCTACTTGCACTTTGACGTGCTTTTGAACTGCTAGGTTGGGAGGAGCAGGGACCAAACAACGGGAGCTCACCCCGTCATGGGGATTCGAACCGCCGACCTTCTGATTGGCAAGCCCTAGGCTCAGTGGTTTAACCCACAGCGCCACCCACGTCCCCTGCATATAGATAAGTAGAGGTTATTTGCCAGAGCATACATTGGTGAGCCAGATCCCATCAGGTACCTTTCTCAATAGACACACTGCCATCTATGATGTTGTTCTGCAAACAGTAACTGAAGGATGGGAGCTGGAAGCCCTCTGCACAGTAGCAAGATGAATACGGGTCCGGTCCAGATTTAGCCTTTTAGGCGGGCATATTATGAAAAGTCTAGCGTCCTCTCTACATCAGTGGTCTATGACTGTAATAAAGATTTGAATTGTATTGTATGGTCAGTGGAGCAAAACAATTATATCCAAGTGAGAATTGCAATTGAGTAAAAATTTTGGAATTAGAGAACAGACTGCTAATAATTGTCTAATGGCCATTTAAACACCCGAGAGGTGCTGGAAGTGAGTTCTGGTAAGTTCTGACTGCAAAGAAAATACACTTCTATCCTCATAGAAGTGTACTATTTCAAAATAAAGATGGGGGGTTGGAAGAGTTGGTTCCAACATCAAAATCTTCCTCCATGCACATAGTGTGCATGCTCATTTTGTTAGAGACATTCTCATTTCCCTTCCAAAGAGGGAGTCTGAGTGGCAGCATTGTGCATGTTAGATTAGAACTCTCCGTAAGATAACAGATGCAGAAAAGAAAGCATCCTGCACACTCCCATAGCTTCCAAAACTGAGCTCCGTTGGCATGTAGGAGCAGGGGAGAGAATGAGCTGTCAGGATTTTGGCATTCCACTGTCCTTGGCCCTTTGACAAAGAAGCCAGGGTGTCCATTAGAAAGTGTGAGGCTTGTTTTAAACAAGATCGTTGTTGTTGTTTAGTCGTTTAGTCGTGTCCGACTCTTCGTGACCCCCTGGACCAGAGCACGCCAGGCACTCCTGTCTTCCACTGCCTCCCGCAGTTTGGTCAAACTCATGCTGGTAGCTTCGAGAACACTGTCCAACCATCTCGTCCTCCGTCATCCCCTTCTCCTTGTGCGCTCCATCTTTCCCAACATCAGGGCCTTTTCCAGGGAGTCTTCTCTTCTCATGAGGTGGCCAAAGTATTGGAGCCTCAGCTTCAGGATCTGTCCTTCCAGTGAGCACTCAGGGCTGATTTCCTTCAGAATGGATTGGTTTGATCTTCTTGCAGTCCACGGGACTCTCAAGAGTCTCCTCCAGCACCATAATTCAAAAGCATCCATTCTTTGGCAATCAGCCTTCTTTATGGTCCGGCTCTCACTTCCATACGTCACTACTGGGAAAACCATAGCTTTAACTATACGGACCTTTGTTGGCAAGGTGATGTCTCTGCTTTTTAAGATGCTGTCTAGGTTTGACATTGCTTTTCTCCCAAGAAGCAGGCGTCTTTTAATTTAATTTAAACAAGATATGCTATATCAAATTCCACAGAGAAAGGACACTCCAAAGTTGCTTGGTTTTTAGCACCAACATGTTTTGACGCATTGCTCCCTGCCAGGGATGGATTGTTGCAACCACCTAGCCCTTAAGGAGTATGAACTTGTAACCAGAACTTGTTTGGTTGTACGTACTTGTTTTTCCAAGGGAGGTGTTCAGCTTGGTGCCAGCCTGCAGACCTGCCCCATATATTAAAAAAGGCCACCCTTGTTTCTTCTTCTTCTTTGGCTGGCAATGGTGATGGGGAAAGAAATGGTAAGATGAGTTTAGATATCAAATTAATTGCCACACACTGAAATTGCTTCCACTGGAGGACCCAAGGATACTTATTTCATTCAGTAACGAGAGAGCTCCAGAGCAGACTAATTTAGAAATACTATTGACTGTTCATTACTAGGATGCTGCCCAAATAGCTAAGAGCATGTGTGCTGTTAATGTGATCTTAAACATTACTATCTACGGTAAATCAGAAACAGGGCACACAAGTACTATAGCTGCTGTTTAATGATGTATGAAAAAGCTGCCTGGTAAAGTGCCCCATTAAGAAAAGCTAAAACCAGGGCTGAACAAAGACCTGATGAAATATTGATACCTTTGCAGCCAATACCATTCCTTCTTCCCTGAAAAGTGACTCAAGTCAGTCTCTCTCTCTCTTAAAAAAATCACACTCAAGTAAGCTAAAGCAATCTAAAGCACTGAAGCTAGAATGGAAAAAAAGCCACTGGAGGAAAAAAAACGGAAAGGTTATGCCGTTAAGCCTTGGCTGCATTCATTTCACATTAGTCTATTAGCAAGAGACTTACCTTAGACCCTTTCACAGTTGTGTATTAACAGGAGACCTATTAGCATTTGGGCTTTATATTAGACTGTTAGGAGGAGACTTCTGGTCATTTTCCTTTCCTTTTTCTTGTGGAAGTGGAAGCAGGGGACAACTCTACAAATACACAGAGTAGAGGAAATTTCATCCCTCTCCACTCATTCCCCACATAGTAGCATTACAAAATGCATTGCTGCGGTCCAAACAGTTCATGATTGTTTCTCTCTCTCTCTCTCTCTCTCTCTCTCTCTCTCTCTGTGTGTGTGTGTGTGTGTGTGTGTGTGTGTGTGAGAGAGAGAGAGAGAGAGAGAGAGAGAGAGAGATGCAGGGAATGTTTTTGGTTTGTTTGTTTTTACCGCATTTACTGTATATATATCTACAAAACCAAGGCTAAGGGAGTGTGAAAGCAAACCCAGTCTTTTCAGTTTGATGGGCATCCTGCATAAGATCCAAGATAAGTCAAGTGTTGCTCTCAATTCCAAAGCAGGTTTTACAGAGAGAAATTGCTTCAGCTTGTATTTTAATGTGAACCCACCTAAGTCACACTTCCCAAATAAGACTGCCTTTGAAAACTGATGTTCCATTGACTTATTGTGATTAATAATAGCTGTTGATAGATGGATCCTTAGATAGCTTTCCCTCCATTTAACCACCAGTACCACCTCCATGAATTGACTGTATACTGGTTTGCTTATAGGAATTGTGTGAAGGCAAGGCATAGTTCCTAAACTTTTGCAGTTACATAACAGATTCAGAGTTCTGTGGATCACTAGGAATGACTCTGCTTGGAGACAGTTGCAGCAATGCAAGACATTGCATCTCCAGACACATGGAGCAGGGGAATCAACTAGCATTAAAATAAGACATGGGACACCAGTTGGGATGAAATAGCCCCCCAACTGTAATGTTTACAGATGTAAGCAGGTTTTAGCAATGGCACTAGGTATACATCCAAGATCAACCAGTCTACCTGCTGGTTGGTCAATGGAATGGGTTGACCCTGGGTTGAGGGGTCATACTTGACATACATCAAGTGCGACACTCCCTGTAGGGCTGCCTCATGGAAGGGTGTTATGGCCCATCAGCCCCCTTTAGTGGGGTACCCAATTGCTCCAACCCAATGCCTTATCTGCCAAAGTTGTGATGTTGAGGCAGGCAAAAAACCTGCAGATAGGTGAATTAGTCTGCAGAGGAAAAAACGATGAATGGCCCCAAATACACTGAATGAATATTCCAATGAAAGGTCCTCACACTGTCCAACCTACTCATCTTTGGGCTGGACCACATCCCAACTGGGGGGTAGGGTAGGAAATGCAGTGTCTGAGCAGGCGTGGCACTGTTGCAATTTACAGAGAACAGGTGAGTCAGGTGGGGGCCAGGTCCCTGTCTTTGCCCAACCCTCCCATTCGATTCTGATTGACCCATTCAACAGCCTGCTTTCTGTCAGACTGAGCCCCAGGGTAAGGAGCTATTGTGCGCCATGCATGATGGAGATGGATAGCATCGAAGTGGGATTGATATGGTCTCCAACGTTCAAATTCAAGGAGTGAGTGAGTGTTTATCACCTTGGACCAATTGCCAGTGCTGGAATTTGCTTTATGGGCTGTGTTTGCATTACTGGAGGTGAAAACATAATGAAATCTACAAGCCCCACTACAATTCCTGCCTTTCCATTTTAAACAAATCATGCCTGGGTAGTCTTCTAAAAACAGCTGGTAAGGGGACCATCACAAAAAGTAACAGGTCCAGATCCCTCACCCCTGTATATTTTGGGGAAAAAATACTTATGAGGCTGTTTTGTTCCATGAGAGGGGGGAATGGGCATATACACCACACTGAGTACCTTGCGGGAAGTGGAAGGCAAAATAGTATTGTGCTTCAAGGACCCGCCACCTGCTTGGGGATAAGAAAGACACAGTATATTAGGTTAATGGGCTAAAAAAGGCCACAACTTTCTTGATTACAGCATGTGAGAGGTATTGGCTTAGGCACTGGATAAAACAACAGAGTGTGACTCCACCCCCTCAGTAAGGGGTGAGTCTAACAAGGGTTAACCACCAGTGGGAGGAGCCTGTTGATGCAAATACAACTGAAAGCTACCCCTGATGTCACCGGGGGTCGTGCCATGGCACTAGCCACCAGCAAGGGCGTCGGACAGGATCCACGACCGCCAGATTCCTTTACTGGAATACCCATAAAGTGGAGGGGTAGGCAATGGCCACACCCTGCCCTCCAATACACAAACATATACCAATGCCTAACCGCTAATACCTAAAAGTTGTGACGATTTGCTATGAGGTAGGTGAAAAACCAAGTGGCTGGTGCCAATTTGCCAGTTGGATAAAAATTCCTACCAGGCCCCTTGGCCAAACAAGGCGACCAACCGCAGGTCCATAGCATGGTCAGGAATGAAGCAATGAACTAAAGGGAGGGTGGGTGGGTGATCCGACGAAAACTAGCAGCAGAATGAAAGGGAAGTGCTGCCGTGGCCGCATTTGAGTGGCTAAACCCTGCCCCCAAGCCTCCACCTGATTGGTTGGCTACCTGGGGGCGTGGCACGGCAGCCAGGCCAGCTGGGGAGGGGCTGGAACGGCCCCTGCCAACGCGGGAAACGGCTCCTGCTCACAACTCCTCCCCTATGTAAGGAAGAGAGGCTTTATAAACCCTGTGCTTGATTGAGTTCTAATATGAGAAGTTGCCTTTCCAAGGGTTTGGTGTCTCCGCTATGCGAGTGTGACGGGAAAACAGTTGAATCTCTTCCACATATAATGTTCAACTGTCCCTTACATAGCATAGCCAGGACTAAATTCCTGGGTCCTGCTTTACTGCGCTTGGTTGGCAGGCCTGTTGAGTCACATGCCGCACTGCTTTTGCAGGATACAGATCCTTCTGTAACTCTGCAGGTGGCGAGATTCCTGAATGCGGTTATCTCACACACAAAAACCACCAAAAAACAACAACAACAACAAAAACTAATCGGACAGTTATGATGAGAGTGCATGACGGATCTCGTCTCCAGTTCTCCTTTTTCTGTGAACCGTCCCTTGGATCTTTCCTGGCCCCAAGCTGTTATTTGTCACTGCTCAATGACCCACCCTTGCATCGTGGTGTTCACCTTCTGTTGTTAGATGTATTGGTCTTTATGCCCCTGTGATTTTATGTTTGTACATACTTTATGGGCTAATAGCCGTATAAATAAATAAAGTAAAGTAAAGAGATGTTGCCTTGGCATGCTAGAAAAACACCATCTCATCCTGTAGGTAGGATGAAGAGAAGAAGAAGAGTTTGGATTTGATATCCCACTTTATCACTACCCGAAGGAGTCTTAAAGCGGCTAACAATCTCCTTCCCCTTCCTCCCCCACAACAAGCACTCTGTGAGGTGAGTGGGGCTGAGAGACTTCAGAGAAGTGTGACTGGCCCAAGGTCACCCAGCAGCTGCATGTGGAGGAGCGGAGATGCAAACCTGGTTCGCCAGATTACTAGTCCACAGCTCTTAACCACTACACCACACTGGCTCTCAAAGTTAAAAAGTCAGCTCTTCTGAGGGGTCGCATCAGTTGGTAATTTGCAAGAAACATGGAGCGGGTGGGTGACTGGTGAAATAAAGCAGCATGAGACCATCCAGTGAAGTTCTGACTGGCCTGTGTTGCAGATACAGCGCTGAGCATTCTCATTGTAAGAGGTTGCTTTTGTTATGGAGTCCCTCTTTGCTCTGAACAACTCAGTCCTCAAGCAGATTGAGAAATAAGTGGGATGCAGAAGGCAATCTCTCCATTGCTGATGCACACATATGAGCACACTCGAACCCATTTATTTATTTTGTAATAAGATTACCAATAAACCCTTCCCAAGATTAAAGGCTTACTCCGTCACTGTTCTTTGTTTCTGATCTGGAGATTATCATTTCCTAGCTGTGTTTTCCCATTCAGGAAGCGGCATTTCTTTTTTTCTTATATAATTGAGTAAATAATGAGGTGGTCATTCTAATCAGACTTTGTCATACAATCATAATGTTTCCCTTTTCTTGGGATCCCCTAAAAGGCTTGGGCCAGAGGTCACCCACTTGGCAAGAGCATCACTGCCACATCATGGGAGAATGTGAGAGTGTGGCATGGCAGTGGCAAGTGTGTCAGTGCAATGTGGTTGAGCCAACCTCACTGGCTGAGCTCCAACCTCCATGGACCCCACCCATGCACCATCCCAGAAAGCAGCAGTGGTGCTGAAGGGCTAAGTTCATAGTGCCACCTCCTCACAACCGAAAGAGGACCACACAATCCGTGGACCTGTTTAAAAGACTAAGCTTCTAAAGTATATATATACAGTAGAGAGAAGATTTTCTCCATTTCCCTAAATAACACTTAGCTCCTCCTTGTTTTGCTACTGAATAATTTAAACTATTGCCAAACATTTAGAGCCTAGAATAAAGCCAGGGATAAGCTGTGGGTTAAATCACAAGAGCCTAGGACTTGCCGATCAGAAGGTCGGCGGTTCAAATCCCCGTGACGGGGTGAGCTCCCATTGCTTGGTCCCTGCTCCTGCCAACCTAGCAGTTCAAAAGCACGTCAAAGTGCAAGTAGATAAATAGGTACTGCTCCGGCGTTTCTGTGCGCTGCTCTGGTTCGCCAGAAGCGGCTTAGTCATTGCTGGCCAAATGACCCAGAAGCTGTACACCGGCTCCCTCAGCCAGTAAAGCGAGATGAGCACCGCAACCCCAGAGTTGGTCACGACTGGACCTAATGGTCAGGGGTCCCTTTACCTTTACCTTAAGCTATGTGGGTAATGTGAAGAGTGCTACAATGGAAAGCTGCAAATCTATAGCAAAAGGTGGTCACAGAGTCACTCAACTGTGGTATCCCATCTGCCAGGAAGAAGCAGCAGAAGTATCAGCAGTAGTAATAGTAACCATAATTTATTATTTGTAGTAGTTATACTACTACTAGTAGTACTACTACTAGTAGTAGTAGTTTATTTATTTTGTGCATGACCTCCTGGAAAGTATCTTTCACCTTCTCAACCCCATTTCTGACACCACCTCTCTCTTCTGTTCTGCAGCCCCTTTATACCCTTGATATTGCACCTCTTCACTCCAATTTCCACACCAGTGGGCGCTTAATGTGGCCATGCTGGTTGCATCTACAAGAAGGTGGAGCAGAGGAAAATAGGTGCACCTGTGTTGCTTGGGCCTTTACATGGTGGGGTTAATCCAAAGGAAATGAGCGTCATGGAGTCAGGGATGATAAGTATAGCTGGAAAAGATTCAAGGCAACTCAAGGCCTGTTGCGTATGTGCCTCTTTCCAGGAAACATCCAGCATTCGGATTTTACCAATGTAATATGTGCCTACAGGGCTATGGGTAAGAGTTAGTCCACACATGTCCATCATCTGATGACTATAGCAGGTGTCACAAACAGAGCACAGTGCAAGTCATCAATCACTGAGTAATCAGTTGATGTATATGCATCTGAAGACCAGCCTAGTTCACAAAGATGGGATTAGCCTATTAGAGTGGGATGACAGTTTGGTGGCATATCACCTCTCTTTCTCCTGCTCCAGGCAGGTTAGCAAATACTACAGCTATACGTGACACGAATATGCAATATATAATCTCTGAGTGGGAGTACAGAAACCTTCAACACAACTCCTTGGCAAAAAAATGCTCCCTCTTGGCATATTTTATTTTGCACAAAAATATGCTGCGGGTGGCATTGCAACTGGAAACACTGGAATGAATGGGCCTAATTTAGCCATGTTCATTCATTTTGATGGGTCTACTTGGAGTAAAACATAGTGGACTACCACCACACTTTATGTTTAATTAAACCTTACGGGGAATTCTGAACCAGGGCTGGGTTGGTGTGTGGATGTGACAAGGCAGTAAAGAGCATGACATTTCTGTTTACTTTGGCTATCCTAAAATCCAAAGGGATCCAACAGAGCCACAATCCATCTCAAGGAAAGCTACCAGCAGATAGATAGGAAAACAACAGAGCTGCACAAGGATTCGGAATATCCTTAATAAACCATGATCAATTAGCTTCTACCACACTGAAGTACCAGCAGAATAGTATTGGCATTTATAGCATCTGAGAATTCAAAACCAAAAGTAAATACATTGGCCATTGTTTTAGGTTTTGGACACTGAAAATACACATCCCCCCCCCCATCCTGTGAATAGGAGCCTGGGGTGCGATAATTTGTCTAGCCCTTTATTTCTGCCCACATTGGCCCCCAACCAAGGAATACCACCATCACTGTTGTGTATCTATATCTGTTTCCAACCAACTTGTGGCTTTGATTTAGACCCAGATTCTAAGTACTTGTGGGAAACTTTTCAAGCATCATCTCAAAGTTTTGGAAAGGAATGCATTTAATACAATTATGTCCAATGTTCTTAGTAAAGGTTGTGTAAGACTTTTTTCTCTTTCTTTGTGAGCTTATGGGTTCTAAATGGCTGAATGAGAGTATTTCCGTTGCTTCACAGGCTGCTGTTTGAACCTAACTTCTTGAACAGGAACAACAGAATGTGTGTTCTGTGCCAGAGAGTCAGGTAGGATGGGAGAGACTCTGTGCATTGCAGAGGTTCCTTCCCAAGTCCTTCATTTTCTAGGAATGTCTCTGTTTTGTGTCTGTCCGGCTAATGATGTCAGTGAGTGGCTGGATGAGGCAACAACACTCTGGGACACGACTGCATGGGTCATAGCAGATAATTGAAGTGGGGGGGAGAGACGAAAGATGGGCAGAGTGCAATAAAACAAGAGTAATAGAGGTGTGAAAAAATATGAGGCAAGGCACTTATTTGGATAGTTTATATTCTGGTTTTATTACGGCTGGAGAGGAAGTATCAGATCTCAAGGCCTTTGGCTTTTGGTCTCTCCCATTGTGGGCCTCTGTTCTGGAATGCACTTAAGCAAAGTCTCAAATCCCACTGAAGTCAATGTGGCGTGAGGGCATGTTTCAAGTACTTTGCTTAACAATGATTGGCTGCAGCTGGGCCATAACTATTGGTTAACTATTTAAATGTCCAGTTCTCCAGGGCTCCTTGTTTTCCAAAGGATCATGAAAACAAAAAATCACTTCTGTTGGTTTCAGTTTCCTGGTCTTTCCATTCTTTGCTGAACTTTCCTTTTCAGACCTTACAATATATTTGCATTGGTGGTCAACCTTAATTTGTTTTCCATGAAACTGTCATGTATTGTCCCCTCAATTTAGGCATGCGTTTACTCAAAGGCAATGGAATCTGGGCATGAACTTCCTACTCACAGTGCAATCCTTTGCATAGCTGTGCCGATGAAAGCTCTCACTGGGATTTATTCTCAAGCAAGTGTGCACCTAGGGGTTGGCCATCTTAGTCCTCACCAAGAGCACAGGCCCAGAGGAGTGCCTAAATTGCACCTCTCCACTATGGCTGGAGTTGCTAGGAACCTGCTAACCCATCATTACTCTCTGGGCTGCTCCTCCATTGCTCTGGGTAGCCAGGTGAGATATTCAGGTTCACCTGGGTGGCTTGACAGAGGAATCCAGTCGCTGGTGTGGACTGTCACAGCAGCCCTGTGGGGGCCCCTCCCCAGCTGGCTGGTGGCACTATTGGAAGTGTGAGCAGAGGCTCAGAGGGAAGAATGATGGAGAGAGCGGGTGAGAGTTGCAAGAGGAGGGGAAAGGGAGGGAGGGAGGGAGGGAGGAGGCAGAAGAGAAAACAGTGAATGGAGGGAGAGAGGGAGATGGACTGACAGGGGAGGAGGAGGAGGAGGAGAGGTGGAAAATAGCAGGCCCAACTCCAAAGGCCATGGAAGAAGTCACTGGCAGAGTGTGAAAGGTGAAGAAAAGCAAACTTTTTGAGTTTCTGGTCTGTGGTCTCTGCCAGCTTTGGAGGGACTGATACATTTCCTTGCCTCTGTTCCTAAGTAGCGGTTGGAGCTTCAGGTGCAGGGATAAGGAACCATTTCCAGCCTTATTCCCTTTTGGACAACCTTCCACTGCCATGTGCCAATGGAGGATGAGGTCAGATGCAAAAAACGGGCAGAGCAATGTAACCAACTTTGTACAGTAGGTCCAGCATCCTGTTCTCACAGTGGGAATCCTGTGCGAATCCTGCCCAACTGGAACCATTGAATGGAAATTTCAGACTTATTTTGCAGAAATGAATCCATCTTCCGGGGAATTTTATTTTTTGGGGGGTGGGCAGATACAGCTCTCTTCATATAACTTTCTACTAAGTGGGTATTTGAAGAAGATATAATAAGAGGGATTGCTCAGATAATTGAGGCACCGCTGGTGCCTTGTGCAAGCAACTCCCCCCCCCACCCCCAAGAATAGCTCCGAGACAGCCAGCTTGCTAAGATTATAATTATCTCCCAATGAGCAGGGGATGGGAGGGACCAGCCTCCAGCACTTTCGCTCTTCTGCTTAAACAAAGAAAAGCTTGACAAATATGTTTGCATCATCAAGCCTTCGGTCTGCACATTTCCCTTTCATTCGCACTGCCATAAAATATTCAGGAGGCAGTATCTTTTTTGATTACTAATTTATGCTGTTTACAGACCTGGCAAGGGGGGCGGGTAGGTGGGTGCCTTGCTATTAGGGAAAGCATTGACATTTGTTGAATGGGGCGCCATTCATTGACAAAGCCAGGTTGTAGTTCAGCTGAGAGGCAGGTCGCCGAAAACACCGAGTCAAGGAAACCCTCTCGATTGAGATCGTCCTTTTGACTCCAGTGATGCACAGAAATGCAAACAAGCAGAGGCCACACACCTCGTAGCATTTTCACACCCCTAGTCTTTGCTTCCTGGAAAGCAGGAGCTGCAACTCAGGGAGAAGGTGCAGCCTTAGCATGCAGGAGATACTGGATGCAGTTCTTCACTAGTGACTTAGTAGGCCTGGGATAGACCTATTGCCTGGGATCATGGAGAACTGGAGAAAAACAGGCCCAGGGTCCTAGGTCTTCTGTGGCAGGTCCTAACCTTTCCTGATTCAGAAAACCTTTCATTCATTCGTTCATTCATTCGTTCAATTGTTCACTTACCTACCTACCTACCTAATGGATGTACTTCTTGTTCCAATCTGGTTCATAATGAGAATACATTGACACAGGTGGCAGATTCCTATGGCCAGTGTCTCTCTTCTGTTTTGCCTCATTTATTCAGTACAGTTGTACCTCGGCACCCAAACGCTTTGGGAGTTGAACGTTCCGGCTCCTGAACGATCAAATACTGGAAATGAGTATTCTGGTTTTCAAACGTTCTTTTGGAAGCCGAATGTCCGATGGGGCTTCCGCATCTTCCGATTGGCTGCAGGAGTTTCCTGCAGCCAATCAGAAGCCACGCTTTGGTTTTCAAACGTTTAGGAAGTCGAATGGACTTCCGGACCGGGTTCTGCTCAACTTCTGAGGTACGAATGTACCACAAATATTGTGAGAGAGGCTCAAAGACAACTGGGATTCAAAGGCACACTGGCTCTGAAAGTGGAAGTAGAACATACCCCTCATGGCTAGGCGCCATTTATAGCCCTGTGCTTCATGAAGACATCAAACATTAGTCTAATCCCCCTTCTAAAGCCATCCAAGTTGGTGACCATCATTACAACTTGAGGGAGCAGACTGCATAGTTTTATTCTGCAGTCTGCAAAGAGGTACTTTGCTTTTTTTCTGTCCTGAATCTTCCAACATTCAGCTTCACCTGTTGTCTAGTCATTTTTTTAAAAAGCAGCAAAGCAAAATTTTGCAACATACAGTGGTGCCCCGCAAGACGAAATTAATTCATTCCGCGAGTTTTTTCGTCTTGCGAGTTTTTCGTCTTGCGAAGCACGGTTTCCCATAGGAATGCATTGAAAATCAATCAATGCATTCCTATGGTCAAAAAAAGTCCAAACAAAGCCAAATTTGGTACAAAAAGAGTTTATTAAGTGCTCTTTAAAGTCACAAATACTGTAAAGAGCATTTCAAAAATTGAAGGAACAATAATTTAAGTTTCTAAACATGACAGAAAAGCATTTAAAAATCACCAAAGTGTACATACAGTACTGTACTTAACTTTGAATGGACAAGTATCCAAACAGTGGTGCAAAACTACCTCTACCATGGAAACCATAGCTGTCAACTTTTCCCTTCTCTTGCAAGGAATCCTATTCGGAAGAAGGGAATTTCCCTTAAAAGAAGGGAAACGTTGACAGCTATGGTGGAGACTGATCCCCCCCCCAAAAAAACTTTTTGAGAAACTTTCCAATGCTACCTTTTGTCTCTTGCCTCACAGGCTTACAAAAAGGATGTGTAACCACCACTCATTCCCACCCCCCTCCCAGCCGTTCCCCAGCCACATCCTCATGGTATTTGTAGCGAGGAATCTTTTGCAACCTTGGTGTTGCTACCAGTTATACAAATATGGCTCTTGATAGCACTGAACCAGTCCAAGCCAGGTGCTCAGAGAGCGAAGCAACACAAATTAGGGTTGGCGAAGCAGGTTCGGCGGCAGCAGAATTTCCCCTGTTGTAATGAGTCAGCAGTGAAATGAGGTGGCAAGACTATAACAGGGTTCTTCCCTTTGCCACAGCTGTGCCAAGTAACTGGGGGTGATATAATGGACTGTATTAATTCACACTGCAGGCAAAATACCAAATGCTCCCCTAATGTAAAACAAAAACACAGAAAACCTTTCTACTGCAAAAAGGAAACAAGCACAGGAGGGGAGAGGGCTGGGTGAGAGCTTTTCTTCCTGATACGCTAGGTTTCCTCTTACAGGGTATTTTCCTGAGGGAACATTCAAACCTGGAATTGTCTAACTGTGGTGTGAATTGACCATTCTCCCTCCATTTCGCTGCATGTGTAGACTGTCTTTAGTAGTACCGTTACAAATGTGTCTGCCTGTTTTGTTTTTTACTCAAAAATCTATGGGTTGTATCCAACCAAATTCTATTCGGAGTAGAGCCATTGAAATTACTCAGTCAGTCATTTCCGTTAATTTCAATGCATTTGCTCTGAGCATGACCTTACAATTGTAACACGTTTGTTTGTTTGTTTTTGTTTGGTTTTAAATTGTATATCTTGGCTTTTCAGTAACTCCCCTCCCCACTCCCACCCAGGGCAGTTTTACAACGTAAAAAAAGTAAAAATAAATGCAATCAATACAAGTAATCACAGGATGATCTTACACATAGGTTGCACACAATTTCCTAGGCTGAAGTGCTTTTCCCTGTACAAAATGTATAATGTGTTCAATACTCCTTACACTTGCCATCTGCAAATGTAGGAAGGCTGGTTGAATGGACAATTCAGACTCCCACGAGTTCTGCAGGAGGAAAGCAAGATTACATCACTGAAACATTTACTTATGCGCCTTGAAGTTTAGCATCTTTAAACAGTTTTATCTGTTTCTATTTATATTAATGACTGTTTGCCTCACATATAAAATATCAGTGCAACCAGAAGGAATTTGTGCTTAGTTACAGTGCAATCTACAGACAATCTCTTCACTTTCCGAACTGCTGAAAATACACACTGACAACAGCTTAAAGGCACCTACACATGCATTTTTGAATTTTCTTGCAACATTCCTCTATGGTAGGGCTTGCTGTCTATGGCAGAGCCAATGATGTTTGAAGAACAGAGAAATCAGAAGTTACATCTGGCAAAAATTGCCAAATGATGCCGTCTGGGATCAAGACATAAATTGCTGCAAGGTGGATGAAATGTTTAGCAGAAGGGCAATTTTCATTTTATAAAATAAAATAAAGCTAGGTTCGTTCCTATGTGTTTTTAACTTTCCCCATGTTTGCCTTCTCGATTTCGTCTCATTGCATACAGGGAAAGAAAGGAAGATCAACTGAGATTCATTTCCTACTATAGATGACTCTCAGTATGAAAATTAGTCCACGCAGTCAGAAAAAGGGGAAAGAAAAACTGTGACCAAATACTGCCCTAAAGGTTGTGGGAACAATGGATTGAAAAGAAAGGGAAGAAATTAAAAACACACACTAGAGGTCACTGTTGCTACTTGAGCCAAAAGCTTAGATGCTTCTTTGAGGCTTGTTTAAGACACTAATGACAGATAGTGAAGATCAAACATTTCAGCACAAACAAAAGTATTTCTGGGTGTATGTTTCAAAGTGTAGAGGAATAAGGGCACTTGAATAAGATAAGATACTGATATGCATTGGGCAATTGCATTAGTGAATGTAAAAAGAGTATAATCTGGCTGGATTGTCGTGCAATACAGTGCCTTTTATGCATATAGCATCCCAGTTCTGCTGCATTGTTTAATAATAGCTTTGTCCATTAGAGATACTTTCTCCAAAGAAAGAGAGAATGAATATAAGGAACAATGGGGATGCGATCCAATTGGAAAGCCATGTGAAATGATAGAATATAAAACATGAACTGCAAGTTCATGGAGAAGTCAATCGTTATATCTAGCAATGGAACAGAAAGTTGTTTTGCTCTTCTGGAGTTATTTAAGAAACTATTGTTTTATCTCACAAACACATGTATTTCAGTGGAGGAGAGATAGCATTTTGTCTGAGAGATCTAAAGTGTAAAACAGATGACATATTATCTGCTGCTGTACTACATTCAAAGCGCAAATGGCTGGCTAGCAGCATTTGTAACATTTATTCCTTATTTACTACATTTATACATTCCCCTTCCTCCAAGGTGTTCAGGGAAGCACACGACTCTATAACGAAGATTAAACTGGACGACAACAGTAGGTAAGGTTTCGTGAGTTTCATGGTGGAGAACATAGCTGTCAACTTTTCCCTTTTCTTGCGAGGAATCCTATTCAGAATACGGGAATTTCCCTTAAAAAAAGGGAAACGTTGACAGCTATGGTGGAGAAGGAATTTGAACCCAGATCTCCCTGTTCCATTTCTTTAGCCATTACCCTACACTGGCTCTAAACACTCATCTTCCTGACTCTGAACTTGCAAAACACAATAGGCTAGCCATTGTGTTCACCGCTCATTTCTGAAGCTGTGGCACCAGCTGATGAGTGAAAGCTGATTCAAGCCCGATTCTACGTAGCTCTCGCATCCTTTTCGTGCCAATGAAGTTT
This sequence comes from Podarcis siculus, assembly GCA_034642415.1. NCBI lineage: Eukaryota > Metazoa > Chordata > Lepidosauria > Squamata > Lacertidae > Podarcis > Podarcis siculus. The sequence continues at coordinate 1,407,809 of JAXCMG010000095.1, read as the reverse complement.
AAGGATCTTCATTACCTTGAAGAACCAGCTTCTTCCCTCCTCCAAATTTCAAACAATTGTTTAATTGACTCATTAGCATGACAAATAACAAAGCCTGCAACGCTGAAGCGAGGAAAGGAGGCTGCCGCCTTTTACAAGCCAATAAGTTCTGAGTGGATAAACCAGGCGGTTTTATTTTATCCCAGGAAGGCAACACAGTTATTGCCAAGGAACAGGAACAGTGCGGCACTCCAGTTAGCACAGATAAATTAGCAGCCTTGTAAAGTTTAAATATAATGCGAAGCACATGGTTTATAACGATCAGAGATGGTTGGGGAGCTGATTTTGTTAAGTAGAGTACCAAATGAATAAGAGACCAGCCTAATTGGGGTCCTCCTTGCTAGCATATAATTTAAATGGGATTTTATTTGTGAGGAGCCACCTCTCTCGCCTGTTTAATATGCAAAAAGGCTCATTTGAAATGTCTTGAAGCTCATGGCGGCTATTTTTACTGTGTATTAGGGTGAGAAACTTTTTCCAGTCTTAGGGCTGTTTTTTCTTCTGGGCAAACTTCTGAGGAACACCTGGTCGTGGTAGGTGGGGCCAGGGTTCAAAAGTAGGTGGAGCAAAACATGCAAATGTACAGTGATTTAGTACACATGGTCCTGCTCCTCTGTCTATCCTCCATCCAGACAAGCAAAGGGCGTAATCAGAGTTCAAGGGTATCATCCAGCCAGGCAAAAAGCCTTGGTATTTGAAGCAGGGAGAAGTCCCACCACCATTCAGCCCCCAGAGTTAAACTTCCTACCACCACCAAGCTCTGTTTTGACAGAGGGGGAAAAGGCAACTAAGCTGGGAGAGTAACTTGCAATATTCATAACCTCTGGACGTAAAACTACGGCCAGTTTCAAGACGATGGAGAAACATCTCTTTGTGGCTGTCCCTGAAAGTACACATGTATGGTTGAGGAGAACGTATGCCTGAAGTGAGGAACGATGCCAAAATCTGTTTTAGCATAACTCTAAGCTCGGCTTGTCATGAAGAGATAAAAACACAACAATGTGGTACACATTTTGGCCACAATCCAATACAAAGTTAAGAGAACTTAAGCTGGTCAAAGTCCATGGGCTTAAACATGCTTAGCTCTGAGTTGGCTTGTAGCCTTTGTATATAAAGCATGCCTCATACATATTCAGACAATAATTCATTATTTAGATTAGGAAACCCACACAAAAGAAATGGACCCTTCTAACACTAAACACACACAGTAAAAACATATGACCAAATCACAGGGGCATTAGTGTAAAACTCTGAGGTTGCTTGGTCACACAAATGTTGTCGTAATGAAGCAACAGGCCTGTAACATTTTGTTAATGTAGTTAACTCCTTGTTGCTTTGATCTCGGACATGCATATTTATGCATCGCAGGCTCCTGGGGCTTCAAGATAGCAGTGCTCACAATGCTTCTGCACAATGGTGAAAATCTACTTGTGCACACTTTTTTCAACATAAGCTTGAATTCTGATAGAGGTATGAGGTAAAAAAATAGCTTTTGTTTGGGTCTGAAGATTGGATCCCTGGGGGGGAGTGAAGAAATTGACCAGCCCCTTCTGTTGAGAGTTGTGTGGGTCAGTTTGGTCCCTTTCATGCCTGCTTAAAATCTAGTAGAAGTGGCTGCTGAACCTCTCAAATTTGAAATAGAGTCCCATTGTATGAAAATACTATGAATGATATAATAATAATAATAATAATAATAATAATAATAATAATAATAATAATTTATTATTTACTTCCCAGCCACTCTGGGCAGCCTCCAACTGAATATTAAAAATAATACAGCATCAGACATTAAAAACTTCCCTAAACAGGGCTGCCTTCAGTTGTCTGGAAGGCGTTCATATACCTTGCTATCATGGTCCCGTCTTTTCCTAGTGGGTGTTAGACTGGATCCATTAAGATGGTCTGCGCCTCAGAGATTTGCGGAATCGAATGGAGCATTTCAATACTCATTTTACTCATCTTCTGCCACGGAGAGATGCTTACAATCTGGTAGCCTGGGATACAGCCTTCTCTCTGCTGGGACTGCTTGTAGCATTCCCCTTACAGGTGTGAGTAGCACTAATATTGTTAGCATTTCAGTGCCAGGTGAATACCTATTTAATTGTCCAGGTATTTTAAATTTTGGAAGCTGATGAGTCTGCTCTGTAATCAGCCCTGTTGTTTTAGCTGCTTAATTTGTTTGATGGTGTATTTTAATATACATGGCTATTATTCTATTTTGGCTTTAAATATTTAACAGATAAAACCAAACCTATTGATAAATTCTAATCCAGAAATTTCACACTGGCCCCTCAATGAGCGCGCATGATGTCAGCATGCCGTGCAACTTGCTCACATGTTGCATGCACACACAGGGTGTGCAAGAGTGACGCAGGCACACTGATCGGGTTGCGTGATTAAGGTGAGCATGTAAAGTGGGTTTCTTTTGCAGGGGGGTCTGGCTCCCTTCTTGATTTTTTTTTGGGGGGGGGCTTGGCCCCCCAGCCCCCCAGATGGCACCTATGAATGTAGACTTGACATCACACTCTTTTTTGCTCTGTAATGTGTGAATCAACCCTAATATGTGCATTGTAGAAGAATTCTTTGTATGAAAATCCTGATGAATGCCCCATCCTGTTGTATCAGCAGGGGCAGGCCTTGCTTTTCCTCTAGGGTTCTGTATGGCGTTTTTGTTACTCACTTGAGATGGCCTATAAAGATAGTTGAGTGAATTTGTGTCCATGCACATGATATGACAAATGTAACTTATGTCAGATTTAAATCTTTATTAAAAAGAAGTATTCTGTAGTCATCACTAGACCATCCATCCCAGTGATCTCATTCCATATTTCTTTCTATTGTTGAAACGAGTAATAGATTAATGACTGCATAAATCCCAACAGAGAGAATAAACTCCTTATATGGTCTGTTTGGGAGACAGATCTTGGAAATCTGAAGACTGAACTACTTTGTTGGCAAATAAAGTTACATTTATACCATTTACATTTCAAAATTCTGAACCTGGGTCAGTACAGTTCAGCCAAATTAACTCCATCTGGAGATGTGAAACTAAGGAATACCTGTCAGAAGTGGATCCAGAATGTCACATTGTAATTTGGGGCCATATTTTAAAGACTCTCACAGACCTATTGTGGATTAGCGCAGTCACTAAAGATGAAATGAAGAGGTATAACCCAGGTTAAGTTAACCTGAAAATGCCATAACTGGATGAAGAGGCAGCAGAAGAGAGCCAGTTGGCTTAAATACTTGCAGCACTTAAAAAAAGAAAGGGGAAAAAAGATTGCTGCTGCAGTTTGTAGGGGTGGACCTCCAAGTCTATGTCTGGCCTCCATACAGAGTCGAAGGCAGGGCAACTTCCACATGCAGCAATTTCTTTCCTCCCCGCATAAGAGTTTCTTTGTACTACAGCCTCCCATCCAATATTTACCTTGGTCAAGTTGCAGACTTGAAAACAAAATCTTCAGCTAACTTGAGGAGTAAGGCCAGGAAGCTGGCCTGAGGGTGGGGAGATTTATAATAGCGGCTGCTGCCAGTTTGTCTCTGGTGCAACAGGAGATTGCGGTGTGCAACAAAGGCACGTGGTTAAAACTGTGCAGCTCTTTTGCGGAAGATTGAAGAAGGGGTGAGGAACCTCTTCTACCCTGAGGGCCTATTCTCCTTCTAGCAAATTTCTGTGTACCACATGCCAGTCTTGGGTGGAGGGAGGGGCGCAAAAGTGGGCGGGACAACAACACCTTTGTACAGCAGTCTGGTTTCTATGCATGCTCACACACAGCTCTCTGCCCTCCACCCAGGGAAGCAAAAACATTCAAGAGGGAAAGCAAGATGTGGCCTGGGGAGCAGGGAAGGCAGGAGAGAAGTGCTGACGGCTAGAGAGAAAGGATGGAGGGCTGCATTTGGTCTAAACTTTTGTGTCCCCCCCCCCCAAGATGTGCATCCTTACATACCAGCATACTTCCAAGTTACTACCATTACATATTTTGTTATCTATCATAATGCTGGAGCATGCATATCTTACATGCTTTCATTCATGGTTAAGAAACATTGTAACATCATATAATCGTGGAATCATAGAATTGTGGAGTTTGAAAGACCCCGAGGGTCATCTAGTCCAACCCCCTGCAATGTAGGAATCTCAACTAAAGCATCCATGACTGTTGGCCAGCCAACCTCTGCTTAAAAACATCCAATGCAGGACAGCCCCCCCCACCTGTCAAACAGCTCTTGCTGTCAGAAAGTTCTTCCTAATGTTTAGTTGGAATCTCCTGTCTTGTAACTTGAATCCGTTGGTTCAGGTCCTAGCCTCCAAAACTGAAGAAAACAAGGCTGCTCCATCTTCCATGTGACAGCCCTTTAGATATTTGAAGATAGCTAACAAAACTTCTCGCAGTCTCGTCTTTCTCACGCTAAACAAGTGTGCCATTCCTGTGATGCCATCACTAGTTAGCTACCACTGTCACTTCTTTCGCCACAGTCTTGACACCTCCTTCTTACCATGCACTTATGAATTTATGAATGGTGATATCTGGGTAGGTTTCACTAAGTGGTTGCATACGCAGGATGGATTCTGCTCATGCAACAGAACTTTTGCCTCCTCTTCTTCCTCATGCCCCCTAAGTCTGCTCTGGAGGGTTGATGGGAAACTGAGAACAGATTTAGGGGGTGCACATGGGTGCATATGGGGAGGACAGGGGAGGAAGTCTCACTGCATGAACTGTCTTAACTTTGGGCACTAGGTTGAATCTCACCCTTTGTATCCCATTATCTCGCACCAAAACACCTCTCAGAGCCAAAGCATCTTTCTTGATCAGATTGCAAAAGTGTTTAAAGCATAACATAACAAGTTTTTAGAATCACAAGATAAGAGCACTAGCAGCATCCTATATCTGGAACAAAGCAAAACACAATGTCAAAACAGCAGCTCAGATCACACTACTTGGTCTCTGAGATAAGGTGGTTTGGACTTTTAGATTTACTCTTTTAGGTATAATATTTAAAAAGCATAAGACAGCTAAGGTCAGCCTTACTTATTTGGGGCTCTCTTTTGCTTCTGGTGTGCCCGTCTCATAGGGATATGTTTCCCATATATCACAGACAATCTTGGAGAGGGTGGGTGTGTTTTGCCCCCATTGCAATGATGCCTTGAATATTCAGGTTATGAGCCAATCACAAGTTTTCAAAAACTGAGATTTCTAATCACAAAGGAACCACTGTTATCTGAATACATCCTAAAGAAGCGCTATCAAAGTAAACTGATGTCCATGGAGATCAGCTGGAGCTGAAATGAATTTATCCCCAAAATATCTCCCCAAAATGTGTGCTTTGAAGCAATATATTCTCCAGACATTCACTGGCTGATCAAATATATCGTCGAATGTTTGCTCTCTTGCCAGCGAGATTGCATATCATTTTAAATATATATATGACAGTTACAATTTGACAGTATTTTGATAGTTGGCATGCAATGGCATTTGCCATTTGACAGTACTGTGTATACAGGGAACACACAAGGAACAGCGCCACAGTAATGAGGCACTGAAATGAAAGGAAACTGGATTTATTGCAATAGGGGCTGCCAAGGATTTTGCCATGTGCTCCATTTCTTGCACTAGGAGAAACATGAAGCAGTTTAGGTGCCTGTGACAGGACTGCCTCCTTAGGCCTTATCGGTGGCTCCCCACTGCAGATCTTTATCTCTCTTTGGGACAGCACAGTCACAGGTGAGGTGATAAGGCAACGAGAAGACTAGCCTGAATGCATCCTTCCCCCCATCAATGAAGTCTGGAATGAGATTGCAAATAGGCTTGGTGAATGGTAGGTGTCAGCCATTGCGTGATGGGCGATAATCAATCATCAGCTGTCAGTTATTTCTGTCTCACTGAGTTAGCCTTTATTTAAAGCATAGAATAAGAATGTTGCCAGACCACAGGAACAAGCCCTGAGCTGCTTGCAGGTGCTGCTCTTCACAGCTGCCAATTAAACCTGTGACATTTCCATTATGGCCAAGAGGCAGAGTATACGCACTTGATATAAACATTTGGGGTGAGGTGGGGGGAAGAAAAATCCTTAATCTCAGTTTATCAATATTTCACTCTCCTTCCTCTGAAAATACACACAACATCCTACTTAGGCTATTGTTCATGCACTGTGAGAAGTGAAATACAAAATGGAAACAAGCCAGGCCATTCATTTCTTTCCTCGGGGCATGCAGCCGATTTCAATGGCATATTTTAGCTCTCAGCTTACTAGAGAGGAAAGGCATGTTTGCAAGAAACCTCAGCGTCATAAGAAAATAATGTGTGGCTTAGCTTCCTCTCTCTTTCACTCGCGTACTTTAGCACCAGTGGTTTAACAATAAATCTGGGCTTATTTCCAAAGCCTAAGGGATGAGGCAGATAGACAGACAAATCTATTTTACCTATCTGTCTGTCCATCCATCCATCCAAGCATAGGAGCTTGGTGTTCTGCTGAAACTGGCCGTTGCAAGCATAATGCTTTGGATTCACGGTTCCATCAAAGGAAACATTCACTATGAAAACATGGACGTTGCTGGTCAATGAGCTGTGATGATGGAACTCCCCTAACCCAGAGTGAGATACTCCTACCACATTCCTTTTCTTCTTGCCATGCAGAAAGACGCTTGTTGTCCACACGATTCCTTAGGCTAGATCTTGCTCCCAGACCAGGGAGGCTGTCAGAAGCATTGGACACCCTAACTGGAAACTGAAGCGAATGGCAGAGCTGGAAAATGAAGGGAATGGCAGGGCTGTGGAATGAAACAATTAACTAAGGTCCTTCAATGAGTGCCCCCTCCACCCAGGGGCAAAGGAAGGGGAACCGGCACCCAGTGCAGGGCAAACCACCCGGTGGCGTATGCACCCGTGTGCTGTACGCATGGCGCATGCACGGTCACCACTACGTATAGCACATGTGCATGCGCCGTACGTACAGTGGCGGGATCCTCTGCTTGCGGCTGCAGTGGTGGTGGAGTGATCCCGCCGCCGGCAGTATGGTGCTTGAGCAGCGCATGCGCATGCACCACTGGGCGGTTTGCCGACAGCGCTGCTCGAGCGGCATACGATCGGCGGCGGAGGGTGCAGCTGTGAGTGGAGGATACTCCACATGTGGCTGCAGATGGCGATGGCTCATGTTGCCATGCCTGGGGGCAGCCTTGCAAGCCCCCCGCGGGGTGCCTTCTTGTCACCCCCTCAGAGATGGCACCCGGAGCGGACCGCCCCCGCCCCTTCCTCCGCCACTGCCTCCACCTTAAGTATGTCGAGTGGCAATGAGAGAGAGTCCCTTTTCAGTGGTCTACCCCCCAACTTGTTTAAAGCTTTCCTTTAGCATCAGGCAAAAACCCACACCTTTTGACATCTTTTAGGATTTCAGATACCTTATACCCAATATTTCAATCTACACTCCCCACCACCCCGCCGCCAGGAGGACAAGTTACAAATTTACTTTATTACCACAGCTTATAATTTTTCAAAAATTCACAAACAGTCCCTCAAACAGAACGACATATTTTACAGCAACCCCAGTAACTCAAAAGATTGCATATTTTTTGAGCTTTGTTACTGCATTGCATAACAAACATGCTCTACTGGTTTATAAATAAATTATTCTGCATTATACTCTCTCATATTCTTATTATATTAGTTAATTTAACCATATATGACACTTAGGGCATGTTGAATTTTTCAACTTTCAAATCCACAAAATGAGGGATGCTAAAAAGTTGGAACATGACTTGGGAATTGAAAATATATTTTGGTTAAATTAATATAATTTAGTTTTTCAGGTAATACTTAGTCCCACTTACTGAGTCATTCATTAGCTATATGTAGCATATATATCACAGGCATATTATATATAGATTTATACTTTAACATTGCTGAAACCACTTTTTCCTGAAAAAAAGCAGTTATGGGGTTATATTTCTGTTGAAAATAAACTCTTTTTTTTTTTTTTTACTGCTATGAGGCATTTTAAGTTTAGAGGGCATGCCAAAAAATTATTCTCTCTTATTTTTTGCTCTCCAGTGTTTATAGTTCTTTCGTGGTGCCCTGATCTATAAGTAAATATAGAAAAAGAAAGAGTTGCATTCATACTTTCAAGAAGATTCCATGACATGCTATTGATTGTCATACTTTGTTTGGCTGCAAAACTTAAGGAAGAATAAAACTGAAATGTGGAAAACATGGTGAGTTGGGTTGCAAATGAAATCCAAGTTGAACTCCTTCCTCAACTGCAAGGCAAATCTGGTGAACTAGGACCTGTCATTATATCTCAGTCCAGCCTACTTCACAAGACCGTTGCTATGTAGATATTTCTTTATTGGAATTTCACAACCTCATGAGCTAATCACAGACTAGCCAATCACATAATTTATATTTGACTGAATGCATGAGGGGGATTCTAGAACAGAAGCGGACCATTTGGTAGCCATAGCTCAGTGGTAAAACATAAGTTTAGTTGCTGGCATCTCCAGATAAGTGTGGCAGGGACCCCTGTCTGAAACCTTGGAGAGCTGCGACAAATCAGGATAGACCAGGCTTCCTCAACTTCGGCCCTCCAGATGTTTTGAGACTACAATTCCCATCATCCCTGACCACTGGTCCTGCTAGCTAGGGATCATGGGAGTTGTAGGCCAAAAACATATGGAGGGCCGAGATTGAGGAAGCCTGGGATATACAATATTGAGCCAAATGGACTCAGAATAAGGCAGCTTCTTTTGTTTCTAGATGCTGTTAGATTACAGTGTCCCTCAACCTAGACCATTGGACATGCTGACTAGCGCTGATGGGAGCTGGAGTGGCAACACCATGTCTGCCCCGTTCTAGAAGGGAAATCCAGAGTCTTTTGGTAGTTGTGTGTAGCAAAGGAACCTGGACATTAAACTCCGCATCTGCTAAGCTTAATTTCTGGGGCCGATACATTTAAATATCATGCTGGTTTTAACCTTTAAAGCCCTATACAGCCTAGGACCCTAGTACCTACAGGACTGCCTCTCGTGGTATGTCCCATGGAGGACCTTACGTTCTTTAAATAAAAACATCTTGGAGATCCCGGGCCACAGGGAGGTTAGGCTGGCCTCAACCAGAGCCAGGGCTTTTCAGCTGTGGCCCCAATCTGGTGGAACGTTCTGTCACAAGAGACTAGGGCTCTGCGGGAGGTGACATCTTTCCGCAGGGCCTGCAAGACAGAGCTGTTCCACCAGGGCAGGCCACAGTCTGACACCCTCTCTCCTTCTGTAATCCTCAAGAACTCTAGCCCAATGGTTGCCATTAATTTGACTCTGAATTGATTTTAGAATGTATTTCAATTAATTGTGATTTTATGTAAACTGTGGTGTTTTTACTGTTGTTAGCCGCTCTGAGCCTGGCTTTGGCTGGGGAGGGCGGGATATTAATAATAATAATAATAATAATAATAATAATAATAATAATAATAATAA
>JAXCMG010000095.1:1374147-1396647 GCA_034642415.1 Podarcis siculus | reverse complement strand
ACAAAGCCTTTCCTACTCCCAGGAGGGAAGGGGTTGTGATCGGGAGACGATTCCTGCATCATGCAGGGGGTGCTCCGCCCCTTGCTTCAACTCCAGGGCTGGCGCCACGCCCCTCCCCAGTTGGGCACCCAACAGGGGCGTGGCTTGCTGCCCAAACGCAGCCGTGCCAGCCAGCCCCCACCATTGCACACACATTTTTCTTCGAGTCACCCACCCTCCACTCCCTTTAGATTAGCTGTTCCTGAGACTTTGCTATGGACCTCTGGTTGGTCGCCCTGTTTAACCAGGGGGCCTGGTAGGAGTTTTTTCCAACTGGCTAAATTGGCCCGGCCTCTTGGTTTTTTTCCGCCTACCTCATAGCAACTGTCACAACTTTCGTGGTATTTGGCGGTTAGGCATTGGAATGTGTTGTTGGTGTTTCGGGGGCAAGGTGTGGCCATCGCCTTCCCCGGCAATTTTGGGTATTCCGCTAAAGGAATTTGGCAGTCGTGGATCCTGTCCGATGCCCGTGTGGCGGGGGGCCATGGCACGACCCTCGGTGACATCAGGAAGAGAGCCTATAGTTGGATTAGCATCAACAGGCTTCCCCTACTGGTGGTTAACCCCTCCTCAGACTCACCCCTCTACGAGTGGGTGGAGTCTAATGTTCCGTGGTCCAATGCCTAAGCCAATACCTTCTCACATGCTGTAATCAATAAAGTTGTGGCCTTTACCTTACCCATTAACCTTACATTCTGTGTCCTCGTGTCTTTATTCCCCAAGCGGGGATCGGGTCCTCGAATCACAACAGTTTCTAAGAGAGAGGAAAAATATATATGTATGGGAGAGGAAAAATATATATGTAGGTTGGGTTCTCCTTATTCCACTGACCATTTATTGCAATGCTTCGGCAATGGCAGTTTAGGAACGTCACCTGGGGGCGGCAAAAATGAATTTTAAACTGGAGGAAATAAAATGGCTATGGACAGACCACTGATTATTTGATAGAAAAAGGAAGGAAGGCTGTTCAGGGAAGTTTTTAATATTTAACGCTGTACTGTTTTTAACACTTGATTGGGAGCCTCCCAGAGTGGCTGGGGAAACTCAGCCAGATGGGCGGGGTATAAATAATATATTATTATTATTATTATTATTATTATTATTATTATTATTATTATTATTATTTTCTTTTCTCTGTACTGATTTCTCCCTTTGCTCTGATCCACCTTCAGCAACTACTGTACATATAAGAGCTTGTCAGTTATGCCTCAGCCATGAGGTAGAATAATTAAAAATGATTCCCCTGGTTTACTACATATCAAAACCAATGTAGCAATCCCCCCTGCATAGAACATTATCGTTGGAGCTGACAGTCGTGGAATTTTGATCTTTTAAAATTACGCTGCTTGTCTGCCACAGCTGGGAGCCTCACAGTTCTCATCGATGGTACGGTTTGCAATCAGTGTTAGAAACTGTATCACAATTGTGTCACAATTACTGTAGATATGTAGACCCACATTTGAGCTTTCATACATTTCTTCAGCTGCTGGTGAAGCATTTTCTACCATTGTGGCTTGCCACGGGTGCCAGAACAGCCCCCCCCGTCAGAGTATCATATGGGTGACCCTGTGGCTCACACTTATGCCCTTGGGGTTCGTCGATAACAGTGCCACAGTTTTCATTCTGTGAATGCATATCGGACCCTTGCTAAGGCTAATATAGGTGGACCTCACTGGTGGTGTGGATGGTATTTGTGATATAAATCCATCCTTAGACTGAAAGCTGTGACATTCCCACTATGCAACCCAATTTTTTCTTGGCTTGAAAGTTACTTTAAACACATTCATGTGCATCCATCTACTACTAATTCAGTTTCGGTTATATGTCTGGTCTGTTAGCTGCAAAGTCTACATTACAAATTCCCACCCCACCCTCAGCTAGCTTGATAGATTTGAAATTTGCTATCCCCATAGGTTTGGGGTACATCTGTTAGAGAGGACACCCGGGAACTCCTTTGGTTGAATGCTAGCGATGGCTCCAGCAGGCAATTCTGTTTCTTCGTAGCAATAACTCTCTTTCTTCAATCAGTCTCCAGAGAAAAGAAAATGTCAGCACACTTGAGTCCCAGAAAGTGAGTTTTCAATCACCAGGAAAGACAATTACGTCCATAGAATTACCCTTTGGAGGAGGTCTGCAGGAGTGTGACGTGACAGACTGGCTTGGCTGTGCCACCAGACAAAATTCAAAGTCTTTCTCTACTGCTTTCATTTTTCAACTGTTCCATTTAAACCACTGCAATCATATGTCAAGAGACAGGTCACCCCCATCTGCCATATTGCCTGTTTTACATTATCTGGGCCTTCCTCAGCAAGCCCACGGCACACTTCACAGGTTATCGTAAAGTGATTAGTGGATAGGATTTTGATTTGGGGAAACAAACTAATGAAAGAGATTCAGGGTATCAGAGAGACATAGAGAGGAGGAGAGAGAGAACGTGGTGGCTCCACCCATTGCTGACTCCACCTTTGCTCACTGCCATCAGTACAGGCATCAAATGAATGTGACCCTCAACAGATAAAATGCCCCACCTCCAGCATTAGGTTCTCTATCACCAGTATATAAGCTCCATATGGGGGGAGGTTCACTCAGATGGCAGTGTGGTATATCTCTCCAGGCTCAGGGAGGGATGAGAGAATATGTCAATATAGGGTTGTTGGTTTCTCCTTTTTTCCAGTCTTAACTTCAGTTCTCCACACTTCCACAAGTTTGTGGTTCTTTTTTTGGAATGCAAGTTTGCCTAATACATACATTTTTGCCAAGCAATTTCCCCTAATATAAGGCAATTTTGTATGTCCCTTTCAATATTATTTGCATTTTTGCAAGTTTACCCAGTACATGCATTTTTATTTTTATTTTATTTGGCTGGATAACGGTGAAGAAAATTTCAGAGAAGGGTGAATTTTGAAGGGTGGCTCACATATTGCTTCAGGGAGGAGGTTTCAGCTTGAGATATATGACATGGGGTCCAGCTGATAAAGAAAAAACTGGAAAATTCCACTGGGGAACCACAAACTCTGGACTAAGGAGACCTTTAGGGCTTGAGAACTTTCTTAACTGTGTAATTTTTAAAGAGCTGAAAACTTTTATAAGGCATTCTAAAAGTAAAAAATAAAATAAAAACCATCTTTTTTTGCTTCTTGGCATGCCATCTTAAATTCAGATTAAAGCCCCTTTGCACCAAAGATCTATGGATATCATAATGAAAAATTCAGAGTAGTTTCTGTGAAATGAAAGGGATTACTTAAAGTTAAACATTGACCTAACTTTAGGCATTTAGTGCTCTGGTGCATCAACAGCCATCTTATTCCCTTGTGCAGGATTAATCAGTGCAACAGAGAAGTCTCGCTGCTAGAATGATTCCGGTAGGGAAAAGGGGTTTTGCCAAATGAAAGTCAGCATGGCCACCACCATGACTCTTGTTGAATTCTTGAGTTCCCCTCTTTCCTTCCACTTCTTAACTTTTCGGGAAGTCAAGTTATGATGCAGTGCGTTTGGCTCTGAAAGCAGAGCAATTACTTTCACGCTGCCGAGACCCATCGGCAACCTCATGTCTCTTGTGGTTGTCTCTTCCATGGCTAGTTGGTATTATTTTTGGCAAACTTGGGAAATTCTCGTGTTGTTTCAGACGTTCTGAAAATGTGAGGCACACAAGACCTTTTGATTTCTCCTCTGCCCGCTAGGATTATTTCAACTCCGCATACGTAAAGCCTCACATTATGCGAGAAATTAATCATATCAAGGTAAAGTAGCTACTGGATTGTTGCCAAACACCATAAACATTGGCCAGAAAGCAGGCCAACCATTTACCTATGGATTAATAGAAGCTCTGGATTCAGAAGAGTGACTTACAACTTTTCACGATGAATTATAAGCCATGACAGACATAAAATGGTGATTGTCTGAGGGACTATGTTACCTAAGAGTTTTTGATCACCGTTTTATAAAAGTATTGCTATACAAGGTTAATCCTTCATTCTAGCATGGCTTTCAAATGGGATTAGACAGATTCATGGAGGATAAAGCTATCAGCAGCTACTAGCCATTATGGCTACGCTTTGCCTCCACATCAGAGGCAGCAATGTTGCTAAGGAACCACAGGAGTTGTGGGTGAGTTTCGCACAGGAATCTAGTTGGCCACTGTGAGAACAGGATGCTGGACTAGATCGGCCATGGACCTGATCCAGCAATGACCTTCTTATGTTCTTAGCAAGAGATATCTGGATCTGGGGGAGGCAGGACTGCAAAAAATTCAGGGCAGTTCCTTCTGTCTGCTTTTAAGAGGCACCACATTCATGACACCACATTTTGCAACCTACCTGAAAGCACGTTTTCTTGTCCCATAGTCATGGTTATAATTGTCCCAGGATAAACCTTTGCTACTGTGAGTGGGTTTTTTATTTCATTTTTTTACCTATATTTAAGTCATACTCAGAGAGGACACAATGGAATTCATGGGCACATGTTACTTCAGTTACTTATTATTGCCACAAGATACAGTTATGGCTAGCAACTTGGAAGGCTTTCAAACAGGATTAGACAAATTCATGGAGGCAATGCGCTTCTGAATACCAGTGGCTGGGAACTGTAGGAGGATACAGCGTTTTGGGGCTCATTTCCTGCACATTTCTGGCTGGCCCCTATGAGAACAGGATGCTGGAGGAAGGTTGGGAATCTAATCTTATGTTTTATGTCTATTGATTTCAGTGGGTCCCCACTGAGCATGACTAACCCTGTACATCACTTATTAATTATAACGTTCATTTATACATTTCTAGTGTGCCTTTCAACCCAAACTGAGCTTTCCAGGTGCCTTGCACATGTAATTTATTTGTTACATTTGCTCAGTTTCCACCGAAACAGGATTTCCCAACTCCCATCAGCCCCAGCAATCAGGGCCAAAGTTCAGGGATGATGAGAGTTTGAGACCAAAACATCTGGAGCATACCAGATAGTAGAAAGCTTCTCTAGGGAATTTTGGGAAGTAGCCTTCTGACAGCCCTGTGAAACAGGTTATGCTGAGGGAATGGGCTTGACCTTGAGATACCCAGTGATGACCATAATGAACAAGGATTTGAATAGGGTTTTGCTCATGCATAGACCTTTCACTCTAGACATTGCACTGCTCACGGCTCCCGCATTAAGAAGTATGTAAAATGTTGGGCTTCCTATTTTCACTGTAGAAGCTATGTTTGAAAATGACACAGTTATGGGTCACAAAAGAGCAGATAACATATCTCTGTTTACGAAAAAAAAGGGGGGGATAACAGACAGGGGGGTGGGAGTATATGCCCGAGTGATTTTCTTTGCATTTTTGCAACCTACCTAATGACAAGCCTCACTTCATTCAAGGCTGGTCTAATTAATTTGACAGCACTGGAAACTTGTTCTTCCTGTCCACACTTATTATTCATCTCTTCAGAATGCCCTGTAGGGCGTACAGAGCACAATAAAGCAGAATTTACCGAGTCCTTTGATACTAAATACACCTTTTAGGCTGACTCTACACAACACAGCAGTGCGAATATCTGACTTAAGGGGAGCCAAAGAAAGATGACGTCTTCCAGAGCTGTGTCAATTTAAACTGGGCCAGTAAGTAAAGCAGGGAAAAGACACTCTCTATTTGTTGTTACAGCTTTCAAATTCTGCCAGGGGCTTCTTTTGAAATTTTAGTTTATTCCTCGATGACTTCAGGGAAACCAAAGCAACTGGCGTAACAGCCTTTCTGACACTCAATACTTAACATATAATGTTAGTTCACAAATGCACAGAGATTTTATTTTCTAACCGGATTCAAATTGGGATTATCCTAACTCAGCATAAAGCAAAAATGGAAAGGGGGGGGGCTACTGCAGGCAGGAATGTGAAACTGTCAACTGGGATCGAAACAGTCTGAGTGTTAGAACTTGTTTGGAGAAAAGCAAATCCACAGGTCTGAGACCAAAACATCTGTGTCAGTGGTTAACTCTTTATTCAAAGAAACCAAAACAGTGCAAGCATCGTGATCAACAGCAACTCTTCCCAGTAGGTCTTGCCCCCAATGAGGCAGCTGCAAGGACTGAAGGTCTTTCCCACCGCTCTCTAAGACTCCTCCTTCCCCAGGTCCTTCCCAAGCAAGCTGAGCCTCCTCGGTCTAGTCTCTCTTTGCTCTGCCCTCTTTATTCCTCTATGTATTCTGGGAGACCAGGGGAGAAGGGAGTTGGTCGCAGCAGGAGGGGAGGACTCACTGAATTCTTCAGGAGCCGGCCTCATTTCTGTCTCCTGGCCTCCTCCTTTCCTGCTTCTGGGTCTGGACGGCTCTATGCCCCAGCCTCTTTCTGCTCACTAAACCCTGTTACCCAGGGCCGGATTTAGGTTTGATGAGGCCCTAAGCCACTGAAGGTAATGGGGCCCTTTATATGTCCAGCTGTCCTTCGTCAACAACAAATTATCACTGTTTTTTGTGTTGAATATATGCTATATGGTAATTTACGGACCTAATAGGTATCTAAAGCCATTTGTACATAACAAAATATGTATTTTATCAAAGTAATTGTTGAACTAAAATACAGTTAAGAAGAAGTATATTAATAGTGGAATTTGGGGGGGGGCAAGAGAGTGGGGCCCTAAGCTATAGCTTGTTTAGCTTATATGTAAATCTGGCATTGCTGTTTCCCCTTCAGCTTCTGACAGCTTCCCTTCCCAGTCTGCCCCCTCTTCTCCTGCTGACCACTCATTGTTGTCCCAGCACCACTCCCCTGGCTCTGAGTCTTCTTCCCCTGGGGGCTCCTTGGGGGTTCCCCAGCTGGGGGTACCTCCTAACCCTCTTCTACAGCCAGCCAGTCCATGACAACAAAGCAGAAGAGAAGGGCATTCTGGCTTCTGCTATTGGCCAGGGTACCAAAGGCTGTTCTGCTCTGCTTCCCAGCAACAACATCATGGAAGGCAATAGCAGATGGCATGAATGGGTCGCTGCCACTCACCTGACCTCTGGGTGATCACATCAGTTCTGCTTACTGGTAGCTGCAGAGGGAGGTGGCTTCAAGGAGGATGCAGTAAAAAAGGTACCTGCAAAGACAATCAGGTGCTCCTGCTGGTGCATTTGCACTGTGCCAACTTCCACTTCCTAGCAAGAAGGAGCAACGTGACTGACCAGAGATCAGGTGAGTGCTGGTGCCCCAGCAGGCCATCTGCTAGTGATGGAATTAGCTTGCGCCATCCATCTCCAGGGAAGAAGCAGCTGCAGGAACACTGCTTTCCACGCTCCCTTCCAGAACGAGTAAAGGGGACCCCTGACTGTTAAGTCCAGTCGTGGACGACTCTGGGGTTGCGGCGCTCATCTCGCTTTACTGGCCGAGGGAGCCGATGTTTGTCCGCAGACAGCTTCTGGGTCATGTGGCCAGCATGACTAAGCCACTTCTGGCGAACCAGAGCAGCACACGGAAACGCCGTTTACCTTCCCGCTGGAGTGGTACCTATTTATCTACTTGCACTTTTTGGGGTGCTTTCGAACTGCTAGGTTGGCAGGAGCAGGGACCGAGCAACGGGAGCTCACCCTGTCGCGGGGATTTGAACCGCTGACCTTCCGATCAGCAAGCCCAAGGCTCAGTGGTTTAGACCACAGCGCCACCCGCATCCCAACTCCAGAATGAGTACTTGACCCCAATGACCAGTTGCCCTGAGATTGTAAGAAGTGAGAGGAAGTGCCAGTCAGAGAGGAACAAGGGCCATTGGGGCAGTTGCAAGATGTCCATCCCAGCAAGGGAAGATCAGCCTGGCACCAAATGAATGTAAATATTAGTTTATCACTTGCCAGTTTCACCTGGACAGTGCATGAACTCCATACACACTGCCCAGGCTTGTGTCCTGAGGAGATCACTTCGGTGCTGTTAATGCAGTAGTTTGACTTCACCCCTGAAGGCACACTCCATTGTCTCTCAAGACAGATGGATGCCAACAATACTTTCTTCTGCCATTATCAATGATCTCTCTCTCTCCTTTGCCTTTCCCCTCTGCTCCTCTTCTCATATGTCTCTTATCTATTTACTTGGTACACTTAAGAACAGGGTCTCTCGATTTTTTTATTGATGTGAGACAGAAATTTTATTTGTTTGGGGGGGTTGGTGGGAAGGAAATAGATAAAGGGATGCCAAATTTTGTTACAAAAAGGGGTTTTATATTATGGAATTTTGTATTATATAATTTCATTTTTAAAAATGCTCACATGAATGAGGCACTTCAAATGTTATTGAAATTACAAAACCAAATGCATCCAAAAATATCACTGTGATACAGCTAACTTTAACTTTTTAGTCTCTTAGAAGAATTCCCAAAGACTTTTTCCTCCATGACAGAAAAGCAGCCCAAATGAACCCTGAGATTTGCCTGAATATACAAAAGGATGCTTTCTGCCTTAGTTAATCCCATTTGACAGGAACTCTAGAGGAGATCCTTCTCAGTTCACACCTCTGCCTAGTTCCTGTGAAGGATAAATGCTAAGCACCTCACCTTTCCAGTGCTTGGTCTATGTGCAGGCGCATACATGTGTGTCCCCTGTTGTCCCTCCTGGAATAAAACATGAAAATGTGGTTCCCTTGCTATGTCTTTTGTCTCCATTTGCCCAAGGGAAAACTGCTTATTCACTTCAACTTCCAAGCAGCTCTGCACATACAAGAATGCTGTGCTTAACGTAAGTTTTTGAAACTAACAGGAACTGTATCTGTGTATCTTTTACACTGTTCCACAATTGCTTGCTTATCCTGAAAACTTTAATTAAAAAAGAAACAAAACTTGAATTAGAAGCTTGAAGAACTTTGCTAGCTCACAAAGTTGGGCAGCTTGAGTCTAAGAGATTTGGTTAGTTAAAAGGAGCTTGCTGATGGCTGTCTCTGCAGGGTTGCCATGTGCCAGACTTGGGGTGTCTAATGTCTGTGACAGGTGGTGGCAGATTAAGAAGAAATCACCTCTCATCTTTACCTACCATAAAAGGAAGGTGGTACCTCTTTCATCACAATCTGGCTTCCTCAGTGCTGCAACTTCACAGTGCTATTTAAATCCTGTACTCAGGGAGAACCGTAGAAAGAGTCCAAAAAGTTTCAGGAAATGTGACCAAGTCCATCCAATATAAGAAAGTTCAAAAGGTGTGCTGCACTGAAAGGAAGACACATCCATTAGATGTGCTCTGACTTATAGGAAAGAGCTTTAAGACAGCACACAGCATTGTTTTACATTTCCCAGTGAGCTCCTGTTGTCTGTCCCAGCTCCTGCCAACCTAGCAGTTCGAAAGCATACCAGCTTGAGTAGATAAATAGGTACCGCTGCAGTGGGAAGGTAAATGGCATTTCCATGTGCTCTGGTTTCTGTCACAGTGTCCTGCTGTGCCAGAAGCAGTTTAGTCATGCTGGCCACGTGATCTGGAAAGCTGTCTGTGGACAAACGCCGGCTCCCTCAGCCTGAAAGCGAGATGAGCACCGCAAACCCAAAGTCGCCTTTGACTGGACTTAACTGTCCAGGGATCTTTTATCTTTCTTGTTTTTACCAGGGAATGGAACTCTTACAGCATCTGCAACCACTCTGAAAGCTTATGGTATTTCCATAAGATCTACTTCATTTCAAACATACAAGCTGAGCAGGAGGAGGCAAACACCCCAATAGTGTTAGACTCTAAAGCAGCTTCAGTTTTCATAAAAGCCAGCTGCAAAAATTGCAGTTCCATCTGGCAACATTCAAAGTATTTCATTCCAAACTTTACCCATGCAAGTACAGGATGTTCAGTAGCTAGCAGCTACCAGTCATCCAAAAGTGTTAGCATACCTGCCAACATTTTTCCAATGAAAATAGGGACATTCCAGGATCAAATCAGAAACCAGGATGGCTTCTCTAAATTAGGGATGTCCCTGGAAAATAGGGGCACTTGGAGGCTATCAATGGTCCATTAAAGCTAGTAAGCTATATGAAAGCTTAGAGGAAGGGTAGTCTCATTTGACAAACAAACACATTCCCAATACAGCAGGGACAGGGAAATGTTTTCAGCCTGAGCGTTACAATCCCTTTTGAGGGCCACATGTCTGTGATGAGAAGGGACAGAAGCAGCAGGTGACCAGAGCCACAGACATGACTCTTAAGCTTTGCTGATTATGCTGCATTCTAGCCACACAAATTCCAGATGTTTCTTCCTGCACAGATGTGTCCCACATCTCTTCATTCTTCATTTGGGCAAGCAAGATGCATTATCAGAGTTCAAGGACATTTTCCATCGAGCCAAAAGCAGTTGACGTGGGTGCAGTGCAAGGTTAGTGGTGTGGCTTTAGGGAGAGTTTCAAGGTGCCTTTAACTCCTGCATTACAGAAGTCTGAGAATTTATTTGATTGGGGCTGTAATTCTAAACACACTGACTAGGAGAAAGCCATGCTGAGTGCCACAGGACATGCTTCTGAGCAAAAATGAATAGGATTGTGCTGTAGATGATATTATCTATAGTCAGTTTCTATACAACCCAGTAGAGAAACTTTCATGTCTTCTGCGAAATTTTGCCACACTTTCTTCACCCCTCTTTTCTATCACCAGAAATGGACTTCTGGAATATTCTGTATTTCATAACATTACAAGCTGACTTGTTTCCATTTTATTCCACATACAACTAATTAATATGCTTGCAACGATTTGTATTTTATTCCATTGATACAAATCGTTACAAGCATATTTTTGTTGTTGTTTAGTCGTTTAGTCGTGTCCGACTCTTCGTGACCCCATGGACCAGAACACGCCAGGCACTCATGTCTTCCACTGCCTCCCACAGTTTGGTCAGACTCATGTTTGTAGCTTCGAGAACACTGTCCAGCCATCTCGTCCTCTGTCGTCCCCTTCTCCTTGTGCCCTTCATCTTTCCCAACATCAGGGTCTTTTCCAGGGAGTCTTCTCTTCTCATGAGGTGGCCAAAGTATTGAAGCCTCAGCATCAGGATCTGTCCTTCCAGTGAGCACTCAGGGCTGATTTCCTTCAGAATGGATACGTTTGATCTTCTTGCAGTCCATGGGACTCTCAAGAGTCTCCTCCAGCACCATAATTCAAAAGCATCAATTCTTCGGCGATCAGCATATTATTTGGTTGTATATGGTAAGCCTGAAAACTGGGGAATAAGTATCTTTTTGACTTCATTGGGAAGAAGAGGTCCACTGCATTTTTTTCTAATCGCAGCTGAACCGCAATTATCACTAATTGTTTCTAGACCCAAATTCTGCTCCTGGTGAATCCCAGTTGATCTCAGTTGAATAACTGGAAGGACTCTGGATATATCACTGGGATTATTGCTTCTGTAAAGGCATTGAGTATTTGGCCTTTGGTCTATTACATAAGAAAGGTGGGTCTTGGAACCAATTAATCTTCCCTGAAAAGATCAGCTGATCCATCACATTGTAAGCAACACATTTTTTAATTGTTCATTTTAGTCAAGCATCATTGGAACACAAGTCAATTTGCAATTTCATTAGAGTACAGAAAAGGCCTGAGGTCTATTCCTGGCAAAATGGATAAGGGGTGGGGGGTGGGGGAGGGGAGAGAGAGAGAGAGAGAGACAGAGAGAGAGAGACTGTCAGAGTGATTCTGGCAAAATTTCATAAAAGATGTTAATCCTCTAATTAATTTTACGTATGAAGCAAGAATTAATGTGGCCTGCAATTTAAGCAGAAAGCATCTTGCCAAGAAGTGCATTTTGTCATACCTTCCCCTCCAGGAAAACCTCTTTACAACCTTTGTGGTGAGATATCTTGCCAACTAATGAGTAGCTTTGAAGCAACATTCACAGACCATTTGCTTTGATGACATTTGGAGTTCTTCTCTCCGCGCTCCCCACCTTACCGTTCTTGCCTCCAATTCCAAAGTCTCGTGCAGCTGTGGGGTCCAGGCTGCAGACCCATTGGAAAACTAATCAATACTATAAGATCTGTCTGCCTGAAGTGACAGGAGATTGCATCCTTTTACTCTTTTCTTGCTTGACTTAGTGTACACATTTTTAAGTTAAACCTTATGAAGAGAGCTGGATGAATGACGCCCGCCTACATTCACAGGCACACAAGTGTGACACAGCTTTCCTTCTGTGCATTAACTTCAAAAGCTCCTGACAATCTGCGTTGGTTAGCCTTCCATAAAACTAAAATTACATGGTCATCATACATAATCTGCTGATTGATTGCATCTGTCAGAACGTCACAAATAATGAATGTATACCACAGTTACACTGTGAAACGCATGACACTTACTGTGCAAAAGACAACAAAGACTACATGTTCATTCAAACTGTAGTGGAATCTTTTAGCAATCAATCAAATGAACATACATTTGTTCCCCAGGTGGAGGCCACACTGTCGTCTCCATATCAGGGAGCTGTGCTTCTTTCACCAGCCAACCCTTATTTACGATGCGGATAGATGGGGCAGGTGGAATGGTTTGTGGTGGGAGCAGGCAGTTCAGGCAAAATGAGCACAGGTCTATGTATGGGTAAATTCAGTGGGAACCTCCATGGAAAAGCCAAGGGAGGGTTGGTGATTCAAGAAGCATTTCTGATTGGAAAACCTTCACCAATGAATGACTGTGTAGATATGATGGGAACCAACTCTATTGCACAGAGCAGCATCCTAGGGATGCTATTTAGCAATCCACAAAAGTTATCAATCATCTGTTTATACAAAAAAGGCACTTGTGCAGTGCTTTAGTGTATTCAGCTCAGTAATTCTCATAGCAACCCTGTAAGGTAGGACAGAATGAGTACTTCCCCCTTGCCTCCGCTCTTTGCATATGGGATTTGAGAGGGTGGTGAATGATTGAAAGTAGCTTGCCAAACACCAGTCAATGCATTTGCACTGACAGGCGGACTAGATGAGCCATTGGGTAATCAAGAGTGGTCTATAAAACCGTCTGATAATAAACAATGCCTAAATGAGGATAGCTGATAATAATAATAATAATAATAATAATAATAATAATAATAATAATATAATTTTAATTTATACCTCACCCTTCCCGGTTCAAAAACCAGGCTCAGGGCAGCTAACAACAAATTTAAAACACTTAATTGTAAAAGCAATTAAGTCTGACTTCCTTAGGGCCTGGGACAACTAAACTATAGTTATTCATGGACCTTAAGGTCCTCTGCAGGGCATACCAGGAGAGGCGATCCCATAAATACAAGGGCCCTAAGCCACAAAGGGCTTTAAAGGTCAAGATAGTTTGACTCTTGGGCTGGAGGTGACACTTAGTACCTTGAGACTTGAGATTTGACAAGCCTACCTGAGGGCCAAGGTCTGACCTGGTGGGCATGTTGAAGCCCAGTGATAGCAACAGGCTTTAAGGACAATTGGCTCTGTGGTGGATCAATTGCTGGCTGTGGTCACATTCACACCATACATATAAAACCCTATGCCACCACTTTAAACAGTTGTGGCTCTCCCAAAAATATTCTGGGAGCTGTAGTTGTTAGGAAACCCCCCTATTCCCCTCACTGGGCTACAATTTCCAGGGCTCCCTGTGAAGCAGGACTGATTGTTAACCCACTCTGCAAATCACAGCTCTGTGAATGTAGCCTGTGTCTCACACAAGTCTGAGTTATTTGCAGAAATTGTAGGCTGGGCGGCTTATGCCTCCCGAGTCAAACTGAGGACCAAACTAGATGGTATGGGAGCAGCAATGCTTTTTCACGTGTCTGCCATATTTTGTATAAAGGAGGGATTTACTTACAAGGAAATGTGCTGATGAGTGAGGAGAACTGACATCTGCCCCTTCTCACTGCCTCCATCCATTTCATTGCTTCACCACGCCCCTCTAGCCCAGCAAAGTTATGGTATCATAGCCAGACTGGAAGAAAAGCACACACAACACTTAAGTGTGCTGAAATCTTGTTTTCAGCAGGATTCATCATGCCTGACTCTGGGGCAACAGCCAGGCGTTCAGCTTGCCTCCCTTGAATATTTCCTTGCCAGAGTCCACAATGGACACAAAAGCATGATGGCCTCATCCTGTCTTATTTGCCTCCCAATATGGCTCCAGTTCTGCAGACACCACGGACCCATGAGAAGCACAGCAAATATCACTGAAGAGTTTGGCCGTCAATTTATGCCTGTGCGACGGAGATGAGAACATGGCCCTGCGAATTTTATTTTTATTGTAACATTTCTCTTCTTCAATCAATGTTAAAATCTTTAAGTTGGATTTCTCATTTTCAGTGGCTTTGTGTAATGTGTCTCCACCATATACCTCAGCTAATTTAATAAGGTGCAAGCTAAGGAAGTACTTAAGTTACTTATCAAGGGTTTCAGATGACACATTATTATTGTACTCAAAAGTCAATATTTGCTAATCATGTTAGTACAGGAACTCTTCCAGGTCTACAATTCATGGATTTGCAAAGACATTTAAGATTAATTAAACCTATTTCTCCTCTCATTCCCCCTGTGCAAAGCTTATCTTCCTATTTCCCCTGCCTCCCTGTTGGAATGGACAAATCAATGTCACTGTAAGAGAATCCTGAATAGTTGACAGCTTCATGCTGAAGAGCTATTGGAGTTCTTAACTCTTATTTTTATAGACATTGCTGTAGTTACTTAATGCTGGAGTATAGCAGGCACCAGACGCTCTTCCATTTCCATTAAAGTTAATGAAAAATCAGCCTGTCTCAGGTTCCTTTCTATTGCATCTCACTTCAATATCAGACTGATAAGATGCAATTCCTGAGTTTACAATTTAATCTGGACTGCCCATGGCTACTCCCCTGATTAAGAGTGGTTGGAAATGATCTTTTAGACAGGGAGAGGATGCTAAAGATTTCATGATTTATTTATTTTACCTAACGTCACAGGGGCATCTAAACCATATGATAGATGCCTCCTTTTAATGATTCCAAGCTGTTGATAAATTTGCTGCTCATAAAACAAAAGATTAATTGCGTTTCTCACTAGCCAGGCAAAATGTGCATAGGTGATGTGCAAGCTTTCCTCATATAGCCCTGCCAAAGCTCTTCAGCCAGGAGTTTCAACGCTTCGCTTTTTCCAATCGTTCGTTGCCCAGGAGTTGAAGTTACCAGAAATGGGATCCAAGCTACGAAACACTATGGGGGAATTGGTGATAGGAACACATGCTCATTAGAGAGATTCTGATTTATTCTAACACAGCTTTTATTCTAGGCCCACCGACTGAAGTCGCTTGCTTGATTCCTCCCTCGCCCCCGGCCTCTTAAGCAGAGCAAAGCCTGATTTAGAAGATAGTAAAACTGGGATACAAAATTGCAAAGAGCATATCTCACCATTAATGAGAAAAGAGAATGTGGTGGCTTTCAGTTTTAAAATAAACAATGGGGTTGCAATCTAGATAAGAGTTAAGTTCCTTTATAGAGACCCTGTTGACCTAATAAGACTAAGGCATAAAGAAAGGTAACAGGTCCTGGAAGATTCTCACCCCAAATCCTGCTCCCAAGCACATCACTGTAATTTGATCAGTGCTAAAAGGGTGCTTAGCTTGGATTGCGTTGTTCTCCTTTATATATTTTTCTGGTAGATCTTATCTTTTTTCTTTGCAAGGTTTTAAACTACAGTTTAGTTTCCTATGAACGCTCCTTCATGTTATTGACAGTATAATTCTATGTTGGTGTACTCAGGAACCAATCTCACTGAGTTCAAGGGGACTTATTCTTTGGCCTTTAGCTATCTGTGGCCTTTTAGAAGTTAGCAGGATGATTTTCATGTATTACTTTTTCCTCTTGGTTTTAATGTATCTACGTGGTTGTTTTTTGTCAGTCTGTATGTTTGGTTGTGAGTTGCTTTGGGTTGCCGTGGGAAAGATAAAGCAATAAACAAATTTAATAAATAAAAAATAATAAAGAAAAATACTAGTCTCCAGTAAGTTGGTATAGGATCAGAGCCTTAAGCTAATTCATGTAGAGCTAAAGCAAGCATGAGTTAGGGTAGGTTCTAATTTTGCAAACATCAAGCATGTATCCCATCAGTAAAAAAATAATTTGCTTTTGGCTATGTAGTATGCTGTGGTCCATGGGGTCACGAAGAGTCAGACATGACTAAACGACTAAACAACAACAATCTAGCAAAAGAACCTGACATTACACTCTAAGCAATGCTTTAAAGCATTTACATATTTTATTACATATTTAATTTTATTACATATTCTAAAGCATTTACATATTTTATCTATCATAAGAATAATTGAATCACGGATACTCTGACAAAGTTTTCACCTGAAGTTTTTTCCATTTCATTTTATATTTATTTCGATTTTTCCTAATAATTATTTCTGCATATTTTTTGGTTCAACATTTAAAAATCTTACATGAAAGTACCTCCTTCTGCTAAACACACATCAGCCTTCTTCCCTGATGGAGCTTCCCATTAGCTCCCATTAAGCTCCCATTAAGATGCATGCACTTGGCTATCCAAGGTCATCAACATTATTTAGCGCAAGACTCAAACTCTGACCTGGTATTGATGTAAGGCAAAGCCATACTGATGTACCATGTAGAACAATCAAATCTTAGACCTTAAGATCACACTGAAGTTTATAAATAAACAGACACTACAACAAAAGCAATTGGAAATGTAGTATTTCAGCATGCAATTCATACAGCTTTCTATTCTTTGCCAAAGATGGCCAGCTCTCTGCCTTGTCCCTTTCTGGGACTTAAAAGAGATATACAGTACTCAGTTGATTCTGCCAGAAAGGTTGCCAAAGGGTTTGCAGTGTTTATCTAATATTTATTAAGAACTTGAACCAGCATCCTCTCTCTCTTAATGGCTCACCACTATTTGGGGTTAAAAGAGCACAATATAATAACAGAAATAAGATATGAGAGGACTTTCATGACATTCTGAGATACATTTTATTTTATTTTTGCTGAAGAAATCCAGCAAACGCAAGGACATAAGTGCACATAATTTGCAGCAACCTGATCCTAAGCCCTCTGGACATTGGAACTGCTCCATTAGTTTTTCACCTAGAAGCAGATTATACAAAAAAAAGGGAATCAAATAGTTAAAGGGGCTGGATAGAAGCCAGGGAGCCTTGTCTGTCAACAAATTGAAGGATGGGTGATTTAGAAGACGTGTTCTAAGTCTATAGTGAAGAATCTGTAAAGGTCCCAGGTTTGATCCTCAGCACCTCCAAGCTCAGCTCGGAATGTCACTATCTGAAGCTCTGGAGACGGTGTAGACAATCCCAAACTAGATGGACCAATGGACTGACTCGGTATAAGGCAGCTTCCCACGTTCCTGTTGTCGTTTAGTCGTGTCCGACTCTTCATCACCCCCTGGACCAGAGCACGCCAGGCCCTCCTGTCTTCCACTGCCTCCTGCAGTTTGGTCAAACTCATGCTGGTAGCTTTGAGAACACTGTCCAGCCATCTCGTCCTTTGCCGTCCCCTTCTCTTTGTGCCCTCCATCTTTCCCAACATCAGGGTCTTTTCCAGGGAGTCTTCTCTTCTCATGAGATGGCCAAAGTATTGAAGCCTCAGCTTCAGGATCTGTCCTTCCAGTGAGCACTCAGGGCTGATTTCCTTAAGAATGGATGCATTTGATCTTCTTGCAGTCCATGGGACTCTCAAGAGTCTTCTCCAGCACCATAATTCAAAAGCATCCATTCTTCGACAATCATCCTTCTTTATGGTCCAGCTCTCACTTCCATACATCACTACTGGGAAAACCACAGCCTTACTATTAGCTGTGGGATGGTGGAGAATAGAAAATGGTTGGGACAGGAGCCCTCAGCAGTACAACATTTTGTTGGTGAGTCCACTTGCTTTTAGTTTCTGATCTACACCTTCTATCATTGTTGATCATAGGTAATATTTTATTATCTGGCCAAACTAATAGGATTGTTGGCTATGGGGCATCCCTGGAGCAGCAGGAGGTTGGAACAGAAAACCCGCATGCTGCTCTTAGTTCAATACTGTCCAGTATTGCTTTGCTTTGGGGGTTACAAAGAATGGAGAATGGAGAATGGAGTTCTTAATATTAAATAGCTGATATTTATTTTGTTTTAAATGATTGTTTTGGTGAAGCTTATAGCCAGGCGTCTTTTGGAATTGGCAGGGCAGGAATATGTTTGGAAGCGCACCGTTACTCAATGAGAACAGTAAAAGTCTGAACACCAGTGGTGCCACTGAATTTTATATGTCCTGGCTCAGAAAGATGGATCTTGGCAGTTTCAAATACAAGGCAAGCATTACTGCCTCCAAAGGTCTCTCTGGCACAGATGTTAATCTGAGTCTGAGAACATATTCTCCCCGTCTATCTACCCCCACACCAGCCCCCAACCCTTTCCTCATCCCCTGCTATTCCCACTAGCCATCCTTACTGCTCCAGTAAAAATGGAGCTCTGACTCCTGGCAGTCTGCTACAGTAGCATGCTAGGAGATTTGGGGGAACTCCATCTCCCATCCTGTCTTGCATGCAGCTATAAGCAGCATGCTGGGAGCCAGAAAAGGGAGGAGGCAAAGAGACCTGCCTCCTGACCATGGCCACTACCCAAACGGCAAACCGGGGAAGTGGGAGGTCCGAGGTTAGGCAGAGAGTTGGAGGCGCATGGTGGAAAGTGGGTTGGGGAAGGTATTGGGCCATGTTGTTCTCCTACAGGCTTCATCACCATGGGACACCAGGGGAGATAGCAGAGGTGTAATGGTGCTGTCGTCACCTAAATATGCATGCTTCCTTGTTTGGTGGGTGGGGCCAGTTGTCTCTACTTTATTTCTGTATTGTGGTCTGCAGAGAAGTCATTACAGGTCCCCATATGTTCTTTGTTTTAGTTCATTTTGATGTTCAAGAGGATTTTACCAATTTATTCTGTGCTGCTTGGAAATGTGTAACGCTTTCTCCAAGTAGGTAGCTTGTGAGTGCGGTGGAAAATGACTCAAACGGGGCACTAGTGTTGAGTGAAATCAGGCCACAACTTCATTGACAGAACAGCAGGTTAAGTGGGTTTAGCATGGCAGAGGGCAAGGATCAGCTCCTTATTCCGATCAGAACTTGCTGGTGGAGTGACACTCCGCCTGGGGTTGGGAAGAATCCAGCCTCCCACCATGGAGTTGGCCAGTGTTGAACCCTAGCATGGTGCAAGCCAAGTGTCCAGGTTCCCATGGGGCAGCAGGGGACAGAGTTTCCAGCCAAGAAGGGGACCTCATCTGAACTTACCACATGCCTTGGGCCATCCCCCCCCCGCTCCATTATGGAGAGCTCCTTTATTTTGCTGACCCTGCCCAATGCCAATGGAACAATGCTTTATTATTTTTTTTTTTTTAAATGCCTAACGTAATGAAGAATTTCACCGAGAGAAGGGTGCCTGTACCCAACCATGGGTCAATTGAGATTGGGAGGCAATAATTCTTTTCTGTCCCTGACAACCAGCGACCCAAGTAGCTCAATGAAGCCAATGAAGGTCTAACACAGAGGGTGGGTGGGCTGGAAGCTCGTTGGGCAAAATGGCCCTGAACCCTCACAGGTGAGGCCTTTGAAAGGCCTCGGCCCCTCCTCCTTCTCGCAGGACGATCCTGATCCCATGGGATAATAATGATAATTTTATTATTTATACCCAGCCACTCTGGGCAGCTTACAGCATATATAAAAACATATTAAAACATCAAGCATTTAAAACTTCCTGATACAGGGCTGCCTTTAGATGTCTTCTAAAAGTTGTGTAGTTCTTTATCTCCTTGACACCTGAAGAGATGGTGTTCCACAGGGAGGGCACCACTACTGAGAAGACCCTCTACCTGGTTCCCTGTAACTTCGCTTCTCGCAGTGAGGGAGCCAGCAGAAGACCCTCAGAGGAAGACCTCAGTGTCCGAGTTGAGCGATGGGGCTGGAGATGTTCCTTCAGGTATACTGGGCTGAGGCCATTTAGGGTTTTAAAGCTCAGCACCAACACTTTGAATTGTGCTTGGAAACATGCTGGGATCTCATGAGAGAATCACAGAGAGACAACACACTGCCTCCTCTTCGGTCTCTGAGCCCCTGCACAACTGGGCCAAGTTTCCTCTCGCACAGGTGGAGGGGAATGAAGCCGTTTGCTTTCCCAAATAATCCCAGTACCATTTTCCTCTCTGCCGGAACATAGGCTTACTTCAAACTGAGCAACTGGGCAGGATATTGTCTCTACTATTATCAAAGCAGAGGACTAACTTTCAGGAGAGCAGGCCTGACTCTGAAGATGTTGCTCTGGGGAAAAGATTCCGAAGGGCTTTCTATATTTCTGCCGCAGCAGATCTCCATCTCTGTGTGATCATAGCAAAATAGTGTGGAAGAGAGCATGTGATCTTGATATTTTGGGTCCATGTAGAAAATGCCTATATCCCAGAACTGAAATTCAAGAAGGATAAGCTTCCTGCTTGCTTTAAATACTTCTCTTTGGATGCAGCAATTCAGAAAAAGCCATTTAGATGATGTTGTTTGTGATACTTAGATCCATTTCAGACCTGCATTAAGATATGTCCTTAGATGACAATAGTTTTGTTTTGTTTTTTAAGATCCCTTCGAGTTAGCAAGATGTATTATAAACACTTTTCAAGCTCCAGGCACCTATGGTTTGTTACACATAGATTTTGCTGTTTATCAATGTTTGTAACCAGGAGCAAACAGCCGAAAAGGTTCTACAAATGTGCTATTTTTTTAATTAGGTAATTGTTTGCCCATTGAAGTAGTATACTATGCACACCTATCTTTATGGAGTGAAATTAAAGGGTGACTTCAACGTAACTATATTTATCCCAGGGCTTATCACAAGCTGATTTATCTTGTACATTGCTCGGTCCCTGCTCCTGCCAACCTAGCAGTTTGAAAGCACGTCAATGTGCAAGTAGATAAATAGGTACCACTCCGGCGGGAAGGTAAACGGCGTTTCCGTGCACTGCTCTGGTTTCGCCAGAAGCGGCTTAGTCATGCTGGCCACATGATCCAGAAAAACTGTCTGTGGACAAACGCCGGCTCCCTCAGCCAGTAAAGTGAGATGAGCGCCGCAACCCCAGAGTCGTTCGTGACTGGATTTAAGTGCCAGGGGTCCTTTACCTTTACCTTTACCTTTGCCTTTAAAACATACACAATATGTCCCTGCAAATGTGATACAGGCAGTCTATATATCTATTGGAAACCTGTATATCTTTTTGCTCCATGTACCATGGAGTCAGGGGTGGAGTTGCATCAAAGTAAGAACCACAACTTACTCGTGTTATCAGTTTGATTTTATTTCCACCTCTTCCCAAGTCTTGCAGTGGATAACCTCAGGATTAGAAGGTATCTCAAAAAACTTTAGATCAGGACTGGGGAACCTGTGTTCCTCCAGTTGTTGCTGAGCTAGAACTTCCATCATCCCTGAACATTTCCCATCCTGGCTGAGCTGAGGGAAATTGGCATCCAACAACATCTTGAGCACCACAGGTTAGCCACCCCTGCTCTAGAAAAAGGAAACAGTGGCTGAGAAATCGCTTGTCTGAATCTGTCCTGCCACGTTTGTTCTTTGCTTGTGCACTTCTTTGCAACATCCATGTGTCAACTCTCCCTATGCCTAGATTGTTTTTCCAGGTTAGCAGCTATGACTTGGGGGCTTATTCTAATGGCCACTAAATGCACATTGTGTGTATGTGTTTAAAAAGCAACATGTCCCTGAACCAAATAACCAAAACCTCAGGAAGAACAAGCAAGAGTTCTGATTTACAGCTCAGTTGTCAATGCATTCTTAGATATTGGTTTAAGCCCTTTGGGCAGTCTTCCTTGGTTTATCACTGAACAGCCTTCTTATATAAACACTGGAATCATGGGAGTGGATGAATAGTTGTTAATTCAGTTCTCAGATAATAGAGCTTTTGTGTTGGCTTCCTTATAGTTTTTCTTTTGATTTTTCCTATTTTAGGTCACTATCTTTTCTAAGAGTTTCCTTTTCCTTGCTTTTCAAATTATTGTTTATTTTTAATCCAATGACATAACCATTTTGCCAAGGTTTTAAAGGCATTTGCATACTACCAGTGGAATTTATTTAAAATATGTTTAGACTGCTTTTAGTGGCTTACGATAAAAACAGAAGAAAGAAATGGTGCAAAATTTAAAAAGTTACAAATTTACCACTATAATTTTTTTGTTTTTGTTTTACAGAAGCAGATAACTGAGACAAACCATTATCACAGTGTTTGGAATGAACTACCGTATTTTTCGCTCTATAACACGCACCTGACCATAACACGCACATCGTTTTTAGAGGAGGAAAACAAGGGAAAAAACATTCTGAATGAAACAGTGGATGTATCATTTTTGTGCTTCATGCTGTGGCCACAGACATGTGATCTGATGGTGAATTTGGGGTGACCCAATGCAAAAATCCTGAGAATTCCTGTGGATCCATGCTTTGTAACCATGTTTTTGCACCATTGCAGCCCCAGGCAACAGTGGGTGCGTGATTTTTCTGGTGCAGGCTGTAGCCATGGACATGCTATGTGATCTGATGGTGAAT
>JAXCMG010000095.1:1359935-1374137 GCA_034642415.1 Podarcis siculus | reverse complement strand
AATGCAAAGATCCTGAGGATCCATGTGGATCCATGCTTTTTAACCACATTTTAAGTGGGGAGCGAAGGAAAAACAAAGAAGGGACATGAGAGGGGTGTGCAGAGAAGCAGCTGGCTAAGAATGCAAGAGAGGGATTTAACGGGAGGGAGGAAAGAAAGGCAAAAGTTTCCCCCCACCCAAGCCAGCCATCTCTCTCTCTCTCTCTCCCTCCCCCCTCTCTCTCTCCCTCCCCCCCTCTCTCTCTCCCTCCCCCACTCTCTCTCCCTCTCCCCCAGCAGCACCGGAGCACAGAGAGGAATTAGAAAGAACGACACTCTGCTTGCCTGGAGGGGAGGGGCTTTCCCTGCTCTTTGTTCCGTTTCAGCAAACACAGCAACGAAACAGAGAAGGATGGGCAGTAAGACCCTGAGGCAGAATGCAGAAAAGCAGCCGCTTCCTCTTTTCAGGTTTCCCTTCTCCGTGAAGCGCGATTTGATTTTTGCCTGATTTTTCGGCTCCAGGGACCACACATTCGCTCAATAACACGCACAGACATTTCCCCTTCCTTTTTAGGAGAAAAAATCTGCGTGTTATAGAGGGAAAAATACGGTAATTCAGATTAAGAAATTCACTGAATTAACACAAAAATCTCCAAATTACACCCAAAAGTATTTTCTACAATTTCCAGGTGAACTGGGAGCGAATTAATTTCCTTCTGCAGTGGGACTTTGGGCCATTTTTAATTCAGTTCAATTTTAATTTAATTCATATATATATGAATATGGATTTCATCATACTTAATTCTGCATTTGTTTGTAGCCATTGCATTTACCATTTTAACCTTGTTCACATTACATTATATTACGCATTGCAGCACCTCTGTCTTTCATGGATTCAACCTCAGCTTGTTTGCCATCCTAGAACTGCTGCAAGGATCTGAGGGTGCAGAGGATAGAGCTGAGGGTTATCAGCACTGCAGCCCAAATCTGTGAAATTAAATGATCCTCCATATATTCAGGTGGCCATGGAGCAGAGCCAGGTGTGATCATCAAAAAAGGACCTGAGCCATTGTAATATGGTGTCTTCTAAGCCTAATTCTGATTCTCAACTAAGAAGGATAGTGTGGCTAACAGCACTGAAAGTCACTGAGAAGTTCAGGAGAATCAACAGGGTGTCCCCCCCCCCTTTCCATCCTCTGAAATAAGCCATCCTTTATGGAGAACCAAGAAAGCTGAACCAAGCAGCATCTAAAACTGCTTTGGGTTGAGAGGTTGCATTCTTCTCTATCACCTTTCCCCCCAAAAGGCAAATTAGAGACTGGACAATAATTGTCCATGGTCAAAGGGTTCTGTGATGGCCTGGGATTTGGACTTGGATGCTGAACCTGAGGGATCCCAGCCTGCACAGGATTCCCCACCTCCAGAACCAGCTGAGCTGGGGCTGGGGCATGAGCCTGAAGGGTCCTTGCCTGTGCTGGATCCTCAGGTGCAGGCATCAACTGAGTCTGCTCTGGCTCCAGAGGAAGCTGAGGTTGCCTCTGGGTCCAGTAACCCTCCAGCCTCTCCTAAGCTTCAAAGGCTCAGGGCAGAGAGGCGGAAGGAACTAAGTTCCCGCAGGAGGAGTGCTCACCTCCAGGCCAGGAGAGGCGAGTCACCAGAGGATCGGGGCCGCCCTATGCCTCGGGGAAGATAAAAGCTGGCCAGCCCCAGTCCCAACTTGCGGGAGCAACATTGTTGGTTGCTAGTTCCTGCCTGCACCCTGTCCTGCTTTCCTACCTGAGCTTCTGACCCACCCTGGCTCCCTGCTTGCATGCCTGTTCTTGACTTCACCCGACTCCCTGCCCTGTTCCCAGCTTCAGCTACTACGGACTGCCTCCATGCTGCACCTTTGACCATGGACCGGACTTGGACCTTTCTTCTCGGGTAACCCATGGGACCAGCACAGGTTCAGGCTTTTTAAGGCATGGCCTCACTACTGCGCCCTTGAGGCAGCCAGGATGCCCCCCTTCTCTCAGAGGTCCACTAATGACCTCTGAGATCCAGACACTCAACCCCAGTCTTGCCTATTTCAAAAGCCACAAAGGGAAGGGGTAGCCTAAGCACACTGTAAGCTCTAAGCAGTTTGTCTACATTTTCAGGCAAAACAAGCTGAAAGGTCTCCATCCTAACAGTTCTAGATGGTAACCAGGTTCTGTCCATCTCTGACTCTGCCACAACAAGAGCATCCAGTTCACTGCAGACATGAGCAATTCCACCTGCAAGGTGCTTAGCAAACTGGTTCCAGCAGCATTTTAAGTGCACCTGATGTTTCCGCTTCATGCCCATACTCAACAAGCACTTTGCTCCTCGAGAGAAAGCCACTGGGTGGCAAATCACATCCCGAGACAGCCCTGTTCTGTAAGCAGAACTGGATTCACAGAATTTTGGATTCAACCCATTGTTCTCTCTCATGACAATGCCAACATTTATCACCCAGAATTTAATGGATTTTATGTAATTTACGGGGAAATAAGAACACCCATATACATGTTATCTCCAATAATCATTCAAACTGTGTGTATGTCTACACCTAATCTTGATCATTAGGTGTGTCCCTCTCCATCAGTTTAGAATATTCACCCCCTTTTTATCTGCGTACACATGAATTCATACTTGCATAAATGCAGATGTATCATATAGTTTTCGTGATTATGGTTTTCGCAGGTTTGTGAGCTGTGCAGCAAAGCCATTTCCCGTTCCCTGGGAGAAGACGTTGTGGGCTGGGATGCGTATGGGGTAGGATAGCCCCTACGCCATTGGATGGTCCTCGGCCTCGTCATCCTTAGGCCATCCAATCTGGATGGTCTGGGGGCGTGGCATGGGCTATTTAAACTGCCCACGGCCAAGGACTCACCCATTTCCTCCCTGCTCGGCCAGTTCTCCCTCCCTCCCTCCCTTAGGTTAGGCTCTTTATTTCTTAACCTTGCTATGGACCTCGGTTGGTCACCTTGGTTGTCCAAGGGGCCTGGTAGGAATTTTTCCCCACTTGGAAAATTGCCACCGGCCATTTGGTTTTTCACCTACTCGTAGCAAATCGTCACAACTTTTTAAGGTTTGGCGGTTAGGCATTGGAGTATTCGGTTGGAGGTGAGGGGAGATAGTGGCCATCACCTACCCTCTCCTATTCCAAGGGTATTCCGTTAAAGGAATCCGGGGCGCGTGGTCTCTGTCCGAAGCCCCAGACGGGGGGCTAGGGCCATGGCACGACCCCTAGCGGTGACCCTGGGGGAGTTCCTAGTTGATGTGCATCAGCAGGGCTCGCCCTACTGGTGGTTAACCCTTCCATGACTCCTGCGGACGGGCAGGAGTCAGATATAGTCGTGTTTTTTCCAATGCCTAAGCCAATACCACTCACATTCTGTAACCAATAAAGTTGTGGCCTTTTTTGCCCATTAACCTAAAATACTTTTTCATGTGTCTTTATTCCACTTCCTGGGAGGGTTTGGGACCTTGCCAAGCAAATTTTAAGCCACAGTGACAAAAAAATATTTCTAAGCAGCTTCATCTTTTCTTCAAAATACTACACCCAAAATTTATTGCAACAAGGACAAGCGATGCAGAAGAAGAAGCAATGATGTACAACAGAAAACAACCTCCAAAACCTTATATTGAGTGATTATGTGGATATATGAGAATGCCATTTATACTAAATAAAAAGGCCCTCTCTATCATTCTGTTCATGTCAGAAATTACTGCGCTGAGGAGGAAATGGAGATGAGGGCTTGAGCAAACAGTCATAAATTAATTTATAATGAAACATGACACTCATAATTCAATGTGGAATGTACTTAAAATTGTGGTTACTAGTTATATAGGTCTCTTTCTTTGCCCAGAGGAATATGTGATGCAGTGCAATGTCAGCTATCGGAATACCAAACTTCTTGTGAGTACATGTGTAATAATTAATTAAAATGATGTAGTTTGTTTTCACTAGTCAAAACTGCTATAGCAAACATTAGGAAGTAAAAACACAAAAAAACCCCCATGAAAATGGCTGTTTATGAAGATTCTAGAATGTTCTCATCAGAAAATAATGTGTGCATGAGCCCAGATACATCTTTTTGACTGCTGCCACAGATCCACCCCTCCCCAATTACATGAATGGAAAATTCCTGCATGAACAAAGGAGGGAGGACAATATTTCTTTTTTTTTTTTTGTGGCAGCCTCTCAAGCTATATTTCGTGTTGCTCTAGAAGGTTCTTTATCTTGGGAAGTACTATTGAAAGAAAAGACAAAATTGCTGACACTTCAGATTCTGCTCTATATAATTTTTGTAATTTATATTATTATTATTATTATTATTATTATTATTATTATTTATACCCCGCCCATCGGGCTGGGTTTCCCCAGCGACTCTGGGCAGCTTCCAACAAAACACTGAAATACAATATATTTATAAACAATATAATAAGAAATAAAAAGGTAAAGGTACCCCTGCCCATACGGGCCAGTCTTGACAGACTCTAGGGTTGTGCGCTCATCTCACTCTATAGGCCAGGGGCCAGCGCTGTCCGCATACACTTCCGGGTCACGTGGCCAGCGTGACAAGCTGCATCTGGCGAGCCAGCACAGCACACAGAACACCGTTTACCTTCCCGCTGGTAAGCGGTCCCTATTTATCTACTTGCACCTGGGGGTGCTTTTGAACTGCTAGGTTGGCAGGCGCTGGGACTGAACGACGGGAGCGCACCCCGCCGCGGGGATTCGAACCGCCGACCATACGATCGGCAAGTCCTAGGCACTGAGATTTTACCCACAGCGCCACCCGCGTCCCATATAATAAGATATAGCCGTAGGTAAATTCAAAGTAAATGTGTGTACACACACACACACACACAGCAACAGAATCTTATTAATCTGTTTTACAAGAAGTGGTTCAGTTATGCATTGCAACTAGGAATGTGTAGAGAAATCTGGTCTGCAAATAAAAGAATAATGCTTTTTGTAAAAAAAAAAATTGAGTTCATAGAGCGTAAAGCTCACTCAAGGTTGTACAAATCACTTTAGGATAGGTGACCATTACACTCCAGTCTATATTTTGATTTTTATTTATTTTGAAATTTTCCTAAACTCTTTATATTCAAACACAGTATTAAAGAATATCAAAGGGTTATACAAAATAGAAATCAAATACAATGTGTTCATAATCAATTAAAGCCTATTAAAATAAGATACTTTGAAGGGATTATCAAAAAGAGAAGATTCTTCTAAGTCTCTAATGCATCTCACTCAGTTTTTGTTTTGCATATTTCAACATACACTGTTTAGTCAATGTAGGAAAATGTGTATACTTAACATATACACTATATTTGAACTAGTCTGTCCTCATGCTAGTGTTGAACTGTGCATGCTCCAGGCTGGAGGAAGCACCGGAGGCAAGCATGGGAACAAACAAAACTTTCAGCAGAGCAAACAAGAAGTGAGGTAGAGGGTTGAAGTGGGCAAGCCAGCTGGGCTTGTGTTGGCATGGCAGGTCGGGTGAGAGGGTTGACATGTTGCGGGGACAGAGTGGACTTGATGGGCATGCAGAAATGAGGTGGGTTGAGCGAGGGGGCAGAGCAGTGACATGGGTGAGCTGGGGAACTTTGGTGAGGAGTAAGGAAGGAGACATGGGTGGCACTGTGGGTTAAACTGTGGCACTGACCGAGCCCCCTCCCCTAAGCCATGTCCTTCCTTAAAGGTAAAGGGACCCCTGACTATTAGGTCCAGTCGTGACCAACTCTAGGGTTGCGGCGCTCATCTCGCTTTATTGGCCGAGGGTCATGTGGCCAGCATGACTAAGCCACTTCTGGAGAACCAGAGCAGCGCACGGAAACACCATTTACCTTCCTGCTGAAGCAGTACCTATTTATCTACTTGTACTTTGACATGCTTTCGAACTGCTAGGTTGGCAGAAGCAGGGACTGAGCAACGGGAATTCACCCCGTCGTGGGGATTCGAACCACCGACCTTCTGATCGGCAAGCCCTAGGTTCTGTGGTTTAGACCACAGCGCCACTCATGTATTTTTCTACATAGAGATTCTATATATAATATTGTGCTTTATATCGAAATTCTACATATATTTTACAAACAAATAAATCTGAATTCAATATTATTTACTCCCAGATAAGCATCGTTTGGGTTACAATATTACTCAGAATCATGGACTTTTAGAGTTGGAAGGAACCCCAAGGGTCATCTAGTCCAATATCCTGCCATGAAGGAATCTCAACTAAAGCATCCATGACAGATGGCCACCCAATCTCTGCGTAAAAACCTCCATGGAAGGAGAGTCCATCACCTCCCAAGGGAGTCCATTCCACTATTGAGCAGCTCTTACTGTCAGAAGGTTCTTCCTGATGTTTACTTCTTCTGTCCTTCACTCTAAACAGAACAGTGAGTGGCAAATTTAACAGTTCATAGTATGAATCTGTAAGGAAATCAGCCCTGAGTGCTCACTGGAAGGACAGATCCTGAAGCTGAGGCTCCAATACTTTGGCCACCTCATGAGAAGAGAAGACTCCCTGGAAAAGACCCTGATGTTGGGAAAGATGGAGGGCACAAGGAGAAGGGGACGACAGAGGACAAGATGGTCGGACAGTGTTCTCGAAGCTACCAGCATGAGTTTGACTAAACTGTGGGAGGCAGTGGAAGACAGAAGTGCCTGGCGTGATCTGGTCCATGGGGTCACAAAGAGTCGGACATGACTAAACGACTAAACAACAACAAGTATGAATCTGTAGCAGCATAGGCCTTGGTAATTTGGGATGTGATGTTGATGTGCCTGCCCTCCTGAATCTGATCATCTTATGCTTGCCTTTGGTTTTATTGCTTGTGGGTCAAAGGTTTAAAGCTGATTGTACTTAACTCCACTCTCCTTTTCTCTTTTATTATGAATGAAACTTTTGCAGCTCAACTAACCTGCATTGACCTTAACTTTGACAAAACGATTGGGCTGCAGAAGCTTCCCTCCATGTGCTTGGACCACAAAGAGCTGACATTTATAGCTGAAAGTACAGGTACAAAATCTCAAGTTATTTTTCATCTGAAACTGTGATGGGTAAAGGCAGATGAAATAAATTATTGTCAAGAAATAATAATCATCATCATCCTTTTACTCATGGTTTCCAGGACATCTTGGTATTTCAAAGGAAGAAAAACACTGTAAATATTTTTACTTTTTAAGCAGGCAGAAAGGGGAAAATATTTAAGCTATTAATTTGTGAACATTGTGAATTTTGCTGTAGAAAATTAATAATCCACTTTTCATGCTATAGCAAGAAATCAGCTGCTAATTATTTGTTGGTTCACAGAACAGTGAAAGAGGACAAGGCCAAAATGTTAACAAAATTGTTTCATGTGTTTTTGATGATGCCTCTGCTCAGGTGTCAACAATTTCTTTAATAATCCAAATCAGCAGATAAGTCTCAGGTAGACGCTGCCTTGTTGAGCAATGCTTGCAGTTTATATTTTCCTTGTTCAGGGTTTTTTCCCCTTGCAACATCTCCTTGATAATATGTCCTTTCTTGTTCCACAAGAGAAGACATGCTTTAGCAACCTCACATGTCATGAGTTGCACGATCTAAAATTATTAGTCTTTGTGGTTTGAAGGTAGCCAGGTTTGTCTGGCTGTACTATATCGTCCTGACAAGTGGACAAAGCTGGTTTATTAATAATCTGCTAGCAGCCCTCAAGGAAGGAAGGGGATAAATTCCTGACCTTTGCAGTGCTGCATGAATGATGTCTACCAACCTGTAGGGGAACAGACATTTGCTTCAAGGAAATTTTGCAAGGTTGCTCTTCAAATGAACCATTTGCCATTAGGAGCCAACCCAGAGAGTCCGAGGAACTGGAGTATCAAGTATCAGAAAAAGCAGAGAAAAGTACTCAAAGGTACTTAAACTGGGCAGAGAAATTAGCCCTGGGTTTTTATTTTTAAAAATAGGGGTCATGTATAGTACAGGTCTCAAACAAATAAAATCCCAGGGGTTGAGTGAAGGTCAAAAACAACCAGAAGCGTAGCAATGGTTGCTTTGCAGTAATAAACAATAGTAAGTTTAGCTTGCCTTATTATTCTAAACTTTGTTGGTGCAAAGACTAACCTGAATGACAAGGTAAGAAAAAGAGAAAAAAATCAATGTGGAGGGCTTCACTGGCCCTTATGTGGCACATTCTCAGTATG
The DNA here is from genome assembly GCA_034642415.1 of Podarcis siculus. NCBI lineage: Eukaryota > Metazoa > Chordata > Lepidosauria > Squamata > Lacertidae > Podarcis > Podarcis siculus. Next base: position 1,365,956 of record JAXCMG010000095.1, on the reverse strand, counting down.
TGCAATCTAGTATATTCTACACTTGATTTTGACCAAAAAGCCAAGAAGCCACAAAGAAAAATGTTCAGCTGCTGTCATGAATACCAGGAAAAAGTTTATACAAATGAAAGAGTTATTCTGGAAGAGGAAGTAAAGATTGTTTGACTGGTTTCATTGTCAGTTGGAAGGTTTATATATTATAATGAAGGTGATTGATTGATCCTAGTATGGTTTGGCTGGACATTGGCCTGGCTCCTGTGTCAAAGTTGCCAGAGTCCAGCAATCTCAGTTTTCTTTTGTTATGTTAGTATAGAATTGGGCTGTCCATGTTGCAAAATGCCCCTTACTTCAGTGCAAAGCAAATAACGTACATGTGTGCTAGAGGTCCTTTGTTATCATTCACACTGCAAAACCTTCATTTTCCTGGCTTAACATCTAAGTGTGAAGTCTTACTGTGGTGACAGTGGGTAGAAAAAAACAGTATAAGAACTTTTCTCATTCCTGCATTGCAGGGGTTGGACTAGATGACCCTTGGGGTACCTTCCAACTCTATGATTCTATGAAAAAGGGCAGCCTTGCCCTTATGGCTATGGATGAATTATGGAGGAGTCTCTTGAAACCTTGGAAACACAGACCGGATGCCCTACACACAACTTTAGGTGCGCCAATTCCTATCACCACAATCCCCCTCGTTTTTAAAACAACTGCAGGCTGTGTCTCTGGAAAATGTGCAGCGGTTCCCTAAGGTCCCAAAGAAAAGCTGGTTCCAGTTCTACCTGGACATGCCAGAGACTGACTTGGGTACCTTCTGTAATAATAATTTATTTGTTGTTGTTGTTTAGTCGTTTAGTCGTGTTCGACTCTTCGTGACCCCATGGACCAGAGCACGCCAGGCCCTCCTGTCTTCCACTGCCTCCCGTAGTTTGGTCAGACTCATGTTTGTAGCTTCGAGAACACTGTCCAACCATCTCGTCCTCTGTCGTCCCCTTCTCCTTGTGCCCTCCATCTTTCCCAGCATCAGGGTCTTTTCCAGAGAGTCTTCTCTTCTCATGAGGTGGCCAAAGTATTGGAGCCTCAGCTTCACAATCTGTCCTTCCAGTGAGCACCCAGGGCTGATTTCCTTATTTATTTATACCCCACCTATCTGGCTGGGTTGCCCCAGCCACTCTGGGTGGCTTCCAACAAGTATAAAAACATAATAAAGCATCAAACATTAAAAATGTCGCTATACAGGGCTGCCTTCAGATGTCTTCTGAAAGTCAAATGGTTCTTTATCTGTTTGACATCCGATAGGAGGGTGTTCCACATGGTGAGTGCCTACTGAGAAGGCCCTCTGCCCTGGTTCCCTGTAGCGTCAAGTTTCACAAAGAGGGAACAGCCAGAAGGCCCTTGGAGCTGGACCTCAGTGTCTGGGCTGGACGATGGAGGTGGAGACGCTCCTTCAGGTTTAGAGCACCAAAGCCATTTAGGGCTTTAAAGGTCAACACCAACACTTTGAGTTGAGCTTGGAAACATACTGGCAGCCAGTGAAGATCCTTTAGGTCCTGGCATCTGCTCCCAGTCACCAGTTTAGCTGCCACATTCTGGATTAGTTGTAGTTTCCAAGTCACCTTCAACGGTAGCCCCACGAAGAGTACATTCCAGTAGTCTAAGGGGGAGATAAGCAGTGCATGAGACAGGGCACAGGCAGGTGGGGTCTCAGCCTGCACACAAGATGGAGCTGGTAGAATTGAAAACATTTCCTTCTACTGATTGAGCCTTTTAAAAAATCTTTTTCATTGTGTCTTGGTCCAAAGTATTCCCCCGCAACACCCCACCAACTTCATCATACACACTTGAGAAAGCAAGTTATCATTATCTCAGTGTATGCCCTCAAGACTCTCAGATTTGCCAAAAACGTCTAAAACTTCATCCAAGGACCTCGGCTCATTCGAGTCATCAAATGATGAAACACATTTCTTTGGCATTTCCGCCTGCTTTAGGTGACCTGTGCTAGCTTAGCTAGTTACTTTCTTTAGGTCATTAGGCTTTGTATCAGCAGAAATGGAAGATGATTGATGGTAAATACTGTGCACGTTGGTTCTGTATTTTCCAGTCTGTGGTTTAGTGAGATTAGAATGCCCCGAATTAGAAGTTGCTTTTCCCCAGGAAAACCCGTACTGATGACATATTAAAGCTGAGTAAAGCCTTCCTGTACACTCTGTATTTTGAAGTTTCATTGAAACTTGATTAGAGCCAGAAATTCTTTTCTGACTACTTTTTCATAACAGAATTTGTCATGCTGGTTTATGAATAGCTGTCATTGTCCGGAAGAAAAACCTTTGTCTTTTCTGCCCTATTGCTTTGTTATTGTTGCTTTATAAAGCATGAGGTGCCGGAATAATATGGAACGATTTCAGAAATGTGCATGAGCCGCTGTTAGGTTTGTTGGAATTGAAGCTTCTTTGTCTTGCTTCACAGTTTTCATTTGAACTGTGGGGCAAGGCATTTTCAGAGTGCTTATCAATTCAAGTTGTTGAGTAATTTGTATTACACTCGAATAATCTTGCGAGAAGTCAGCATTCCGGTTGCTGAAACCACGCTTGACAACTCTGTCAAGCTTGTTCGGGGCAACTGATTCCATCTTAGAAGAGATTGCTCTTAACATTGTTTGCTCAGACCATTTAAACTTTCTCAGTTTGAATAGGTTCCATATATTTCAAAACAGGGTTCTCTTTGGTGTATATTTCTGACCATAGTTTCATTGACACCTGAGATTTCTTCCAAAGTATGCTCCTCTCCTCCTACCCCTTCTTTTTCCTCTTCTGTTTTCCTTTGGTGTCCTCTGCTCTGGATCCAAGGATTACACACACAGGAAGGTGGCAGGCACAAAAGTTTTTAGGAGCGCATCTCTGCAGCTGCCACCTGGACTGGAGGTGCTATCCATCCTACCTGCCACAATGTCTGAGCAGCACGCTGAGCAGGAGCTGGGAAGGGACGGTCCCTTGTATCCCTCAGCTGTGCAGCTTCCCTTGCTGGCGAGGGAGCTGGATGGATGGTGATGCTTACGGCAGTGGTGGCGGCGGCACCCCAACCCAAGGAGGCACACACACATGCCCCACCACTGCTCTGCAGCTCTGTCTGGCAGCAGCGCTACATAGAGGTGCAATACTTGCCTTGTCCTGGACACTGGCAACCCATGCTACACCACTGGTCTTGGTTGCAGCTTTCCCACCAGTGCATCACAATGATGTTCAGCTAACATCATTGTCTGTGTTGTATACAAAATTATGGCATGGAGCATCTTGATCCTGAATTACAGCTATTACTATGTGCCACGGTAGTGTACCAATTGTTATTGGTTGACAGGTCAAGACTGTTTTATTATCTGGAGCTGCTGTTGGCAATGAATGTGTCTTCATGTTGCTTTACTGCTGTTAGAGCTGTTTAATACCACCTATTGTCTGTTGCATTTTAGTAATCTTCTGCTGTGAATGCCTGGGGGAAGTTAGCATACCATGAATTGCATTTTTTGCCACTGTTAACAGAGGAGCATTGCTGGGGGAGGCACTCCACGGTGACGGAGGACCCAGCTCTGCCTAAACAGGCCTTAAGCCACCAACAGTGGTCCTCCTAATGGTGGTAGTCAGTATCCTAGCAAAAGTGAGTTGTGACAAACAGCCAAATCTATGCATGTTTGCTGGGAAATAATGGTTGAGAGTTGATGGAGCTGAGAGACTAATGTGCATAATGCTTATTGATGCATTGATTGAAACAAAGCACAACAGGTGACAAAGACTTATAACATTGAATGAATCTTTACATTGTGTGCAATAGATGGTTGAATCTTTCTAAACATCACTGATGGATCACCTAAAACTAAAGATTAAATAAATGATGTCATATTAATAAAAAAGCCACACCATTATGTATTGGTTAAAGATCAGCATACTCCATTTAATACAATTCCAGCAAATAGTAATATGGATAAGATAAAGTAAAATAAAAACTAAAAAAGACGATGTTATATCATTAATAAAACCATGTTGTTGTTGTTTAAAAAATAAACAAATAAACTTAACAGTGCAATCCTATACATTTCTATTAAGAAGTAAGCCCTCACAGAATTCCATGGGAATTAGCTCAATATATGTGTGTAGGACTGCACCCTTAAATAATTACAAAATTGTTTAATCAGCTCAGGTTGCAGATAATACAAAATATACTGGCAAATGTGATCCAGTTCCATGTGAGTTTTTTGTGTATTTTTAAGACGTAATGTTAGAACATTAAACAAAAAACAAATCAGACACGTATCTTGATAGCCTGAAGAATTGCTAGGAAGGAAACAGCTCAGCCCCGCTCCCATTTCCTCAAAGTGAGCTGTTTGTGCAGAATGGGGGGGGGGGGACACAAAATGAAAGAAAAAGAAAATATACTGTGCATGTACAGCTTTGTTTTAGGAAGTAGCAATTACCTGAAGGAGCAGTATGATTAACTGTTTTTGCCGTTTCAACTGTGCAGCCAGCCACTACCTGTCTGCTTCTTCCATTCAATGCTTGGAAGTACCATTCTAACTAGCAATTGCCAAATACAACAAGCATTGCAAACTTGATGCTATAAAACCGCCCTGTGATCTTTGCGTAAAGGGCGGTATATATGATTTAATAAACAAACAAACAAATACAAAGAATGAGGATTTCCCAACTTTCCAAGCAGTCCAAGCCCAGCAAAATCTAAAAGTGCCCATCTAAGACACTACAGAATTGCTACGCTTACTTGTATTGCAAATCGAAACCTTCTGCTGCACGAACAGTAAATGAAACACACTTCCACCACAAATTTCAAATGACAAATTAAGGGCAGACATCAAATTAGAATGTTTGAGACAAGTAGTTACTCAGTTTATTTGCAATAGGCAGGCAAGTACCCCCATAAGCGATACACTACTTTCATTAGTAGCTGGATGGAATAGAGGCTCTTGGTATTAATTGATGCATGGTGCATTACAGAGGTGGATAAGAACAGGCAGAGTAAGTTAGGAAAACACCACAGGGAGTCAAAAAGAGAGAGAAATGTGGGAAAATACAGCTCCATGTACTTAGTAAGAACACAGGAATTTGCCTTGTACCAGCTCAGATATGACTTGCCCATCTTAGTTCAGTATTGTCTAGAAAAGGGAGGGAGAAGCTATGGCCCAGTACATGATGCTCACTTCCAGTTCCCTCCTTTACTCATTTTTCCAGTCAGTTCTCCACATTGCTGAAGCAAATTGCTGTTTTTTAAAAACCACCATGAAAATTCATCAGCATTTTAGTGTGAATTTCCCCTAATAGTATAATCTTTCTATGCAGTTTTGACCAAAGTACTTTTGTTTTTTTCAAAATAATTCATCCTGATATGGAGTCGAACATCATTTGGGGGAGTCATAGGTTCTCCATCCCTGGTCTATGCCAACAAATTTGCCAAAGAAAAGCTCAACCACTGTGTTCCGGATTTTCACTTTTTGAAATATGGCGACACTAGATTAAGATTAATTAAATAATTCCCAGCATACTTGTAGCACACAGACCCTGACTTTTCCATTCATTTGGGTTTTTCTTCTTTAAAAAAATAGATGGTATGGGATTATTTATATTTTTCTGCTAGTAATTAAGGGGATAAGTCAAAGGCCACACAGAAAAGGTAGGTTTGAAGACAGATTTGAAAGGCGAGATGGAAAGGTGTTGTGGGCTAGTCAGTGCTCTCTTTTGAGTCTTACCCTATTTCTACCTGTAAAAAAATGCTTAGTTCAAAATAAGCAAATATTTTATGTGATGGAAATAAACTAAAGAGACATGAAACAGTCAGCTTGCTGTCTGCACCCATTTGATGTACTGCAATAGATGAAACTGACTTGGAGCTGGTATTATTCTTAGCAACATAAAGAATCAAGTGTTTTCTTTTGCTCCAGTCATGAACTTCTAACTGGAAGTAAGTCATACTGGTTTTACTATACGTATATACATATATAGCTAGGTTTTGGTGTCCTCGGGTGTCTTCCCGTGTAAAAGTTGGGGTGTC
>JAXCMG010000095.1:1327743-1354960 GCA_034642415.1 Podarcis siculus | reverse complement strand
AATAATAATAATAATAATAATAATAATAATAATAATAATAATAATAAATAGAATTTATTTATACCCTGCCCTCCCCGGCCAGAGGAGTCAGGAATTCAGTTTTAAGGGCTCAGGGCAGCTAACACCAATAAAATCACAGTAAAAACGTAATGGGGGGGGGAGGAAAAACAAACAAAAACAATTTAAAATAAAGGTTAAAATGCAATTTAAAACGCAGCCTCATTTTAAAAGTAGCTGATAAATTAAGACATAAGGGGAGGGAAACATAAGGGTCCATCCATCTTTTTCATGGCTTCCCTCTTCTCTCCCTTCCAACCTATGCGTTCCTCATAAAGTTCAAAGTGTTGTCTTTCAGACATCAAATTCCTATCACATGGCCAGACCATTTAACCTTTCCTTATTTCTTTGAGGCAATTCTCTATATTCGTCCAACTGGTGACGAAACCCCAAAAGGGTTCAGATAAGACATTTTACAGAACTACGAAAATGTTAAGTTGTGGGTGAACATATCAGACGACACAGCGATTCTTCAAACAGCTCTTATTTATTCAGAGGCCAGAAGAGAACTGAACTGAAGGGCTCAGTCAGCCTGCTTATATAGAGCTCCAGTACAACGTTACTGTAGCAACTTTCTAAAACTATCCAATCACTGAATGTCACTTTCGATCCTTCATTTGCGTACAAACTATCCAATCACTGAACGTCACTTTCGATCCTTCATTTGCATAACTATCTACAGTATCCCCCTGCTGGCCCAGGGTGAGAACTTCAGTACATAACAGAAAACTTTCAAAAGAACACAGAATCGTGTAAACCACCCAATATAGTTGATACAACAAAAGTCACATTTAGTTGTTGCCTTTACTTACCCACCTAGCCACTATAATCACAGTGTGTGTGTATTATCATGTCTCCTGATTCAGGATCAATGTCCACCCCTGCTCTGTGCACACATAGCTCCTAATGCATGAAGAGCTCAATCTACATGCTCTGCTTTTATGGTTTAAAGATTTCGCTGGTTTGGCCCTTGCTTGTTGCATGGTCCAAGTGTTGCGCTTTGAGACCCCCAACCACCCAAAAAAATGAAGACACGGTGACACGGGATTTCAGTTTAAGTTATTGGGCAAAATTTAGACCACGACTTTATTGAATACAGAATGTAAGTGGTATTGGCTTAGGCATTGGAATCATCCAAACTATATCAGACTCCCATCCGCATTGCGGGGAATCTGTTAAAAGGGTGAAACACTGCCAGAGGGAGCCCCACCAATGCGGACTGACTCGAGCTCATCCCTGGTGCCCCCATGGGGTCCTGGTATGGCTCTAGCCCTTACCACAGGGTTTCGGACAAGACCCAGGCCAACCCCTGATTCCTTTAACGGAATATCTTAGAGCTTGGAGGGGCAGGCGATGAACGTACCTCACCTCCCCACATATTGCTGATCCAATGCTTCACTGCCAAATCTTACAAAGTTGTGACGATTGCTACATGGTAGGCAAAAACCAAACCAAATTCCAGATGGGAAAAATTCCTACCAGGCCCCCATTGCAAAACAGGCAACCAACAATGTCCATAGCAAGGCTGGATAAAGGGGATCAGTGGGCGGGTGATCCACTGTGCGAAGGCAAAGAGGTCCAGCGAACATCGCGCAGGGATTAAATAATGTTTCGCAGCCACCCCCCAAGCCAAGCCAGTGGCTTTAAGGACCAAGTGACTGCAAAACGACCAACCGGAGTGGAGCAGGGCATGTCAGAATCTCCGCTATGACTGAGCTACTCCTCCGGTCGAGCCCTCCAACGTGATTAATGACCTGAGCCTTTGATAAGGCTCCAGGCACATTCCCCATTCATCAGATTCTCAAACACAGCAGAAGAGATGAGAAATATGAGCTACATCGCTATGCTTTATTTTCTAACTATGCAGACAGAAATGAAATATACATGCTCTCTCTGTGAAAGCGGAGAGCAACTGGAACACAAAGGAAGAGGAAACCAGTAACATCACAGCCGTCTCCCGTCTTCTGCGAGACATCCAACAGTCTGGAATGTCTGGGATGCAAAACAGAGTCTTGTGACTCCAAGCACTGCACACTGGCAATAAATAGAAACCTAACAGGGCATAGCTTTGCCCACACCAGTATTGGCAAAACCTATTTGGTGTTTCACAACTTTCTGACTAGTTGCAGGACCTTAGTCAGACCTAGCAGAGTACACACAGAATCCACGGAAGCAATTGGAGACGTGGCTGCAGACAGGATAGACAAAGCAGAAACCAGGAACTTGTAGTTAGGTGTTTATTATATACAGTGGACTATTTACAGGAACAGAACATGGATCATTAGCTTGCTCTCTCATACATGACTCACAACTCTCAACCTCCAACTCCTACACTGACACACAGAACTCTGAACCTCTGAACCCCTGAACTAACACATTCCAGTTAGTAGGCCATTAATTATCACTCCCTTGAGAGAGCTTGACCAATCAGGGAGCTGTCTCCATGGCTCTGTTATCACCAGGTAGACTTACTCCTTCAGATTGCCTTCTGGCTGTCTGCCAAACCTTAATTGACTCTGTGTGAGTAGCTGCACATACACAGTTTCCCAACAACCAGGAGGTGCCTGGGGACCTGAGCGCAACACGTACCCTTCTTGAAGAGGATCCGATTTGTAGGGGAAGGGCTTCGAACTTCATTGTCATGAGCAGAGAATATCCTGGTGAGGTTTGGACTCATGGCAACAACTCCTATTAGATAGTTCGCCCCCAGAGATTAATGGAATCTAGCAGATTCCTTTAAAAACCCTGACTAATTTGTTTTTTCAGTTTGTGAAATGACAAAACAAACAATCCCAGTATCCTGCACCCCCTCAGAAACATTTCACGTGTATACAATGCAAATGATACAGCCAAGCATTAAGCAGGTGATAAAAAACATAGAGTTTATTATATCAGGAAAGTGTATTTTGCTCCCCTCTGAATGTAGAGTAGTCTATAAATTCTGAACTAATTAAATGAGTGGTGGGTCATGCCAGCATGGTCTTGGTACCTCATGTTAGTATAAATCATGTTGCCTGACATGCTATGAAATCCCAGGGGAATACACGCCCTTCTCCCTGAACTGTGCTCCTTGATAAGCCCATTGCTATCTTCATCTCCCCCAGAGCGTCTCCACAGTTTATTTTTGGCTCCTCTTAAAATCACAATGTTCACGTTCTCAAAGAAAATGTGTTGCCCAGATTTTTTAAAGCGCACAACAGGCTCCCATTGCTAAACATTAAGAACTGAGATGTAACCAAAGAACACAGAACCAAAGGAGGGGTGGTTTGGAAGGGATTGTTTTAATGACTCTCAATTTCTAATGGCTAACAAGGGTGAAGACAGTTCCTGGAAAACACTTTTCTGTAGTTGAACAAATATGGCCAACCCACCGCTTTGAAGAGCCTCAGCACAGAGGAGATAAAATGACTCCAGTTCACTTAAGTGTATGCAACTTCAATTACTTCAAATGCCTTGAAAGGTAGTCAAAGTCTGAATAAATCAGAGTGGTGTTAAATTAATATCAAACTGCAGTGCAGAGTTCGGAACATTGTGGCACTGATTTCAGGTAAACAAGCACCTAGATAACCAACATCCGGGCAGGAACCCTCTGCTATCTGTAAATTTCTGAAGAACATCAATAACCAAATACAGATTAATTATTGCAAAGTGTCTAATTACTTTAAGTTTGGTTGAAATTAAATGGCATTATAATATTTTGCCTACAAAGTCAAGAGTTTCTAAATCCAGACATGACCTAACAATTATTATTTTTTTCAAAAACCTTGGACTAAAATGACTTTTGTGTATTTATCCAAGTATGTAATTGTATTAAAAACCAGTTTATCAGCTATGGGACTACTGGGTATACAGCAGAGAGCAGGCATTTATAAACGTGGACAGGCTTACACACGGAAAGAATCAGCGCAAGCCAGCAAAGTTCAAGTGGGAAAATTAGGTGAGCCAACTTTCTGTTGCTCAAGATCTACAGCAGAACATACAGCATTTTGAGGAATGTCAAAACCTCAGAGGATTTCATAAACCGAATATGTTTTAATCAAGGTCTCTGCCAGTAAGATATTTGACCTCCTTGAACCTGAGCAGCTTTTCTAAAGGGTAAAAACTGCTTAGAAATTCCTCACAGATTAGTGACAAATAGCCTGTTGCCTGTGTAAAACTCTAAACACTTAGCTCAACCCGGGCTGCAAATCCTGCGTGCGCTGAATTCATTGGGTACTGAACAATTCAATAAAGTAAGGATTACAAACAATTTTAATTAAGCTTTAAAATAAAAATGAGAAGAAACGAGAAAATCTGCGTCGTGAAAACAATACTGTCTTTAGTTCATATGTTCAGTGTCTATCCATATGCAATTACGCATCAGGCTTTTGGGGAGAAGAATACACACATACAAACACTATACCCTTATTTTCTGCTAATTAACATGTGGTGTGAGTCAGACAGAGCTGTACTTAATTCTTGTTTCCCTGGCACAGATCACTACGCAATGCTCTCACATCTAGCCTGCCTCCCACAGCACTACAGCCTCAGTATAAACACCCGACACTGTTTTTAAGCAAAGAAATAAGTGTCCCATCGAGGTCTGCCCGAAATGCTTGTAAATAAAGATAAATAAAATCATGAACAAAGCAGTTGTGCTGTGTTGACCCAACACATTTGGCCCCTGAGGTGGACCCCCAAATGGCGCCCTCCCTTCCCACCAGGGAAGAAGAGATGAGGAACGATCTATATCAGGAACACAGAGGGAAGGAAGATTGACATCAGGATCTGCTGCCCTGGTGGATCCTGCTGCCTGAGGTAGTTGCCTCACCTTGCCTCATGGGTGGGCCGGCCCTGGTAGTATCAGAACAGCCTGTTTTGACATGGGTTGTTTGAACTATCATTCTTCTTCCATAATGTAATATTTTCTATACAAACATAGCTAAATGAAAAAATGGGGGGGGGTCAGGATATGATTTACAGATTAATTGGTTTATTGTTTTCAGTGCTTTTTTTTTTAGGGGTACTCTCATTATCCTACTCATATTGAAGTACTGCCCCTTAATGAGGGCAAACTTAGATTTACAAAATGTTTAGGGGTATGTGTCCCCCTGTGTCCCCCCAGAAAAAAAGGCACAGACTGTTTTCCTTATATAGTATGGATGTTTTCTATGTAGATTTAGTTAAATGAAAGTTAATGGAACAGCTAATTCAATGTAGGCTTTGTAATTATTATTAGTTTTTCACTATTCTTTATTCTCTTACTTATCACATTTGACCTCAACACATGTCTGAGATTCAGGTCATCGTCTCACTGAGGTTGAAGAAAGAGATTTGTCCAAGGCCACACCATTATTATTATTATTAAAAGGTAAAGGTAAAGGTACCCCTGCCCGTACGGGCCAGTCTTGACAGACTCTAGGGTTGTGCGCTCATCTCACTCTATAGGCCGGGAGCCAGCGCTGTCCGCAGACACTTCCGGGTCACGTGGCCAGCGTGACAAAGCTGCTCTGGCGAGCCAGCGCAGCACACGGAACGCCGTTTACCTTCCCGCTGGTAAGCGGTCCCTATTTATCTACTTGCACCCAGGGGTGCTTTCAAACTGCTAGGTTGACAGGCGCTGGGACCGAACGACGGGAGCGCACCCCGCCGCTGGGATTCGAACCGCCAACCATGCGATCGGCAAATCCTAGGCGCTGAGGTTTTACCCACAGCGCCACCCGCGTCCCTATTATTATTATTATTATACCTTTCTGTTAGGTGCTCAACATGGTAACTTCCACAGATGGGGGGCCACCACTGAGGAAGCTGTGTCTCAGGTCACCATACCATGGGCCATGCCTCTCAAAGCGATCACAGGCAGCGTCTCCCTTGCTTATCTCTGAGCACAGGTCAGTAGGTGCCCCTTTAAGTAGGACAAGAGTTGAATACCCAAGCCTCCCTAATGCTGCGCTTGAAATCAATGTGCTTCATAAAATCAATTCTAGGCATATCTCCTCAGCGATAAGCCACGTTGAGTTTAATGGGACTATCTCCTTGGTAACTGGTGACAGGATTGTAGCCAAAGCGCTTCTAGTTGCTAGAAAAATAATAATTCAGTTCCTAGAAAAATAATAATTCAGTTCCTATAAATTCATTTCTTTTATTAATGGATTTCTACTTCAACATCAGTTTTCAAACTTAGTGGTTTACAGATAATGTATGTCTATATAACACATTATTAGTATTAGTATTATGCCTCAAAAGTATCACTTTGTTGTGTTTAAGATCAACACGCTAAGAGTTCTTGCAAAAGACACCATTAAAACTTAACTAACTTTGTTATCAAGTCAATTTCCTCCTTTCTTCCTCTTCCCAGCTGGTTCAAAACCAGGACTCAAAAATCCCAGCAGCACTAAGAATCTGTTGCCATTCCCCGGAAGAGAGCCTCACCACAATTAGCCATTGATCCAGCTGCTAGCATCATGACAAGGGAACTCAAACTCCCTCCTCCTTGAGGCAATCACTCCGTGGGGAAACCTTTGAACATCGCCGATTCTCACAGCACACTCCTTAACTGAATAATCAGGCTCAGTCTATTTCTCAAAGTACAATAGGGAACATACACACACACACACACACACAGAACTTTAATTCACTATGAAGCTGTATTTACATCATGGGCTTGTACAGTATATAGGAAATATATTTAAGCCAACTCTTGAAAAGCATCCTTGCATTTATCTGAAGAATAACCATAAATGCAGAACGATCTTAATTTTAAAAATGTACCACAGTCACATTCTAGTTGCAAGGGATCCTTTTAAAGCTCTTTGCAATCCATTTTTGTTTTTCACATTCTGTATATTCTGTATACCTCTTGCTGGCTCCTACCTCCAGGTCATTTTTGAACAAGCTATAGAGCACCAGTTCTGGTAAAGATCCTTGAGGAAACACACAGCGACACTGCTTACTTCCTTTCATTGTTAGAATTGTTCATTAATTCTTACTCTCGGCTAAACCTGTTACTGATCTGCATTTACTTATTTTAAAGATTTTAAACCAGCCTTTCACAAGACTCGGAAACACATAAAATACAATAATTCATTCTGAAATGTAAACAATAGGATGCCATACCCTTAATTTTAAAAGACCAGCGGTAGCTAAATTCTACTGCAAGGAGTTTGTTGCTTCCACCTAACCCTGTGCTAGAAAGAACACTCTACTCCAGCTGACAGTTGTGAGTCGAGGACCCAAACCCGCGTAGTGGTGAAATAATAGACAAGGACACAAGTATTTTAGGTTAATGGGCTGAAAAAAGGCCACAACTTTTATTGGTTACAGCATGTGAGCGGTATTGGCTTAGGCATTGGATCAAACAACCTGTATATCTGATCGCACCCTCGCAGCGGGTCATTTGAAGGTTAACAACCAGTGGGAGGAGCTTGTTGATGCAAATACAACTGGAAGCTTCCCCTGATGTCACTGGGGGTTGTGCCATGGCCCTAGCCACCAGCAGGGCATCGGACAGGATCCACAACCACCAGATCCCTTTAACAGAATACACAAAATGGGGTGAGGTAGGTGATGGCCACACCCCAGCCCCCCAACACACAACACATATTCCAATGCCTAACCACCAAAACCAGAAAAGTTGTGACGATTTGCTACGTGGTAGGCAAAAAACCTGCTTTTGAATTATGGTGCTGGAGGAGACTCTTGAGAGTCCCATGGACTGCAAGAAGATCAAATGCATCCATTCTGAAGGAAATCAGCCCTGAGTGCTCATTGGAAGGACAGATCGTGAAGCTGAGGCTCCAATACTTTGGCCACCTCATGAGAAGAGAAGACTCCCTGGAAAAGACCCTGATGTTGGGAAAGATGGAGGGCACAAGGAGAAGGGGACGACGGAGGACGAGATGGTTGGACAGTGTTCTCGAAGCTACCAGCATGAGTTTGACCAAACTGCGGGAGGCAGTGGAAGACAGGAGTGCCTGGCGTGCTCTGGTCCAGGGGGTCACGAAGAGTCGGACACGACTAAACGACAAATAATAATAATATAATAATAAATTTTATTTATATCCCGCCCTCCCCTGCCGAAGCTGGGCTCAGGGCGGCTAACAACATTCTAAAACATTCATTATAAAATTAATCAAATCAAATTAAAGTCAAATTAATGGCAACCATCAAGCAAAATTCTGTGCAGATTGCCGATTGCCAGAGGAGGGGGTCAGGCTGCACCCTGACCAAAGGCCTGGTGGAACAGCTCTGTCTTGCAGGCCCTGCGGAAGGATGTCAGGTCCTGCAGGGCCCTAGTCTCTTGTGACAGAGCGTTCCACCAGATTGGAGCCGCGGCCGAGAAGGCCCTGGCTCTAGTTGAGGCCAGCCTAACCTCTCTGTGGCCTGGGATCTTTAGGATGTTTTTATTTGCAGACCGTAGATTTTTCTGTGGGACATACCAGGAGAGGCGGTCCCGTAGGTACGAGGGTCCTAGGCCGTATAGGGCTTTAAAGGTTAAAACCAGCACCTTAAACCTGATCCTGTACTCCACCGGGAGCCAGTGCAGCTGGTATAATACCGGATGGATATGATCCAACCCCAAACTAAACAACAACAACAAAGGCGAAAAACCAAGAGGCTGGTGCCAATTTAGCAAAATGGATAAGAAAACTCCTACCAGGCCCCCTGGACAACTAGGGTGACCAACCAAGGTCCATAGCAAGGTCAAGAGCATAAACCTAGCCTAGAGGGCGGGCAGGTGGGTGATCGTCTTCCAGGGAGCAGAATGAGGCGCGGAGGTTGCCGCGGCCGCTTGAATGTGACTAAACCCCGCCCCCTATTGGCTGGCCCGCTGCAGGGTGGGGCGGCAGCCGGAAGATGATGCAGAGGTCCTAACACGCCCCCCTGCCGACGCGGGAACGGCTCCCGCTCACAACACCTCCCCTCTGGGAGGAGGAGAGGCTTTGGCCTGGGACTCCCTAACTGAAGGACTTCTGGACTATGTGGGGTGGTATGAAGTATGAATATATATATTTATATCCTGCTAAAAACAGGAAAAAGCTATTGTCAGGGCCACCCAAGGTCCCAGCTCACAAGAGACCAAAGCCAAGTCCAGCTTATGTACAAAAGCTTTTATTGAAGAACATTGTTAGCTCCACATCAGAGGCGCGTGGCCCCACGTCTGTTAGGCTTAGACCGCTGAAGTCCCCTCTTAATCAGTCCCGCCTCTACACCAGTTTAAGAGGCTTGCGCTGGACCACCTCTTCCTCTCCTTCCTTTTCCGCAGGGTCTTTCTGCCCTCCTGGGTTCCCTCCCTCCGGGATTCCCCAGAGGCTGAATCCCCTGACGCCTGCTCCCCCCTCCTCCGTGCTTTGGGACCAGGCTCCTCCTCTGGGCTCTCCTCACTTCCGCGCGCCTCCACATTTGAACTTGGCGCGCGTACGCTGCTTCTGACCTTCCTTTTGACAGTTACACTGCTCCCGGTACTACTCTCCGCCCCTTCCGGCAGGACGTCTTGCCCCGATCTCCTTCCCCTCTCTGCTTCCTGCTCTGCTCCGTCTGACACACTGGGAACTCCACCCCCTTCACTCCGTTCCGGCGGAGAAGCCGGTCCCGATCTCCAACTCCCACTGGGGGCTCCCCTGCTGCTGCCCTGCTCCTGGCTACTCCCCCCTGTGGCTCCCCTTGGCCTGACCAGGGGCGCTCCCTTTTGGGAATCCTCCGATTCACTGGAAAGACTCATGGAAACCCTCGAGTCATTGTCATCCTCTTCCTCGTCGCCCTGGGAACCTTCCCCCTCGCTCTCAGTCTCCTCCCTCATCTGCGCCTCTCTCCCTGAACCCCTGACAGCTATCATTAAGAACAATTGAATATTATCAGAATATATCTTTATATTGTTGTTGACACCCATCTATCTCAGGAAAAAATGGAGGAGTACACTTCTGGGGAAACATGTTTTGTTGCCTCTAGGACAGATGAAGGCGTCCAGTTGTGCTGCTGCAGATGCAACATAGAATTTCCTCCCTCTGTGCTCCTCCCAGCTGTCATTTCTCCTCTGGTCACTGATAGATCTATTTCTATATCTACATATAGATAGAAATAATGATAGATATGTCTATCAAAAGACAGATCATTGCAATAAAAACATCAGAACACCAGTCATTTCCTTATGGCTGTGGGACTTTCCACTTTTACCACTTCTAGAGAAATAGTTGATCTGACGTTTTTAAGAGTCACTTTGTAGCCGTTTGCTAGCACCTTTGCTCAAATGTCACTATTATTACAGAGTGAGTGTGCAGTTTTATTTCCACACTATTGGTGGGTTGTGCCGAAACTGAGAAAAGTTTCATGGCTGTAGACACACCCTTAACACATCCTTGTGTTCTTTCAGCCAGTAAATGTTTGTTCTGATCATGCACATGGGAATAGCTGTTTTGTGGCTTTGTTTGTATTCGATGTCGTAAAGGTAAAGGGACCTCTGACCGTTAGGTCCAGTCGTGACCTACTCTGGGATTGCGGCGCTCATCTCGCTTTACTGGCCGAGGAAGCCAGCGTACAGCTTCCAGGTCATGTGGCCAGCATGACTAAGTTCTGGCGAACCAGAACAGCGCATGGAAACGCCGTTTACCTTCCCACCGGAGCGGTACCTATTTATCTACTTGCACTTTGATGTGCTTTCGAACTGCTAGGTTGGCAGGAGCAGGGACCGAGCAACGGGAGCTCACTCCGTCCCGGGGATTCGAACTGCCGACCTTCTGATCGGCAAGTCCTAGGCTCTGTGGTTTAACCCACAGCACCACCCGCGTCCCTATGTCTAGTATTCCATAATTATGACCTTGTGGGAAATTAGAAGGCATGCAATGTGTCTGTCTGAACTGTGGGGAACCTGGCTATCAGGATGAAATTTTGTCTGAAACTAATGATGGCTGTCATGGGCAGTATTTTGACATCATCTCTACCTGCCATATCTCTCCTTTGATCTGAACTCACAAACTGACAGCTCATATCAGTTAGAGGAAAGTGGCCTGTCACAGATGTCTCCTAAACCATGCCTACAAACCAGCACTCCTTCTACACAAAGAGCACATTGGTGCCTGCACATGTGCCACACAACTGAAAATATTGTGGCTCCATTCTAGATCCTGTACAAAAGTTAGAATTTTCTGTAGTGGAAGAAAAAGTGTGCCCCCCCCAGTACTGAATGACAACAGTGTAACATAGAAATATGCTTCCCCCCCCCCTGAAAAAACCACCCACCGGCAAATATTCCCTTATAAATTATAAATGTGGAAAGACCCATGTCTATTGGAAAAGTACTCAGAGGATGGGACAGGTTCAGTTGCTCTCCAATGAATGGAGAAGGTCCTTGTTAAATGTAAGTGTTAAATGGTTGGGCATTTATCGTGGGTTAGATGCCTCTCATGCATGCAATTTTTGCTCTGCAGTCACGCATTGTGCCATTATCATCAA
The DNA here is from genome assembly GCA_034642415.1 of Podarcis siculus. NCBI lineage: Eukaryota > Metazoa > Chordata > Lepidosauria > Squamata > Lacertidae > Podarcis > Podarcis siculus. The sequence continues at coordinate 1,343,476 of JAXCMG010000095.1, read as the reverse complement.
AGCACCAGCTCATATCTCCCATCCTTTTAATTCCACATTTAGCCTTTCTAGGAAGGGACACGGATGGCGCTGTGGGTTAAACCACAGAGCCTAGAACTTGCTGATCAGAAGGTCACTGGTTCGAATCCCTGCGACGGGGTGAGCTCCCATTGCTCAGTCCCAGCTGCTGCCAACCTAGCAGTTCGAAAGCATGTCAAAGTGCAAGTAGATAAATAGGTACTGCTCCGGCGGGAAGGTAAACGGAGTTTCCGTGCGCTGCTCTGGTTTGCCAGAAGCGGCTTAGTCATGCTGGCCACATGACCTGGAAGCTGTACGCCGGCCAATAAAGCGAGATGGGACATTTAAGGGACAACCATCAATAAGGGACAGCAGCGGCACATGATGCTGGAATAAGGGACTGTCCCTTCAAATAAGGGACACTTGACAACTATGCCACTGCTCCATGTGCATTTTTCTAATCTATGGGGTATGCACCTTTGTTCTTCTTATTGTGTTTGTAGCATATGGGTTGTAATGTGTGAAGTTTATTTAGCTTTCATGTACACAGGTCATTGTTTCATATTTGAATTCTTTTGTAGTTGTGCTGAAGAAGATTCCAGTAAAACAGTCAGATTATCCGGGATCACTGTCCTACATTGTTATTCACTAACAACTTTGGCACCATGAACGCCTAAAAAAGTTTTACTGCTTAGCCCACAGGATAGCATCTATTACTTTGTTTCAACTATAGACGTATTATACTTCTACGGACTTTCAAGGATTGACAGACGTGTGTTCATTTGATTTCAAATATATTGGAGAATTTACAAGTGTACACATTTTGTTTTTGTTGTACTAAATCATGTATATCATGCGATAAGAACTGCAGTGCTATCTAGTATACTGGTCTTAGTGTTGCTTGTATTGTTTGTTGTGTTAAGTTTGCAACACAGGGGTTTGTTGTTCTGCCCCTCAGAACTGGCACATCACATGGGTCTAGGCCTCGGTACCAGCAACCTCACCTGCTCTCCAGTAGCTGATATGAGCTGCCCAAGTGAGGAGACCAGCAGCAGCAGCCATGGAGAGACCATAGAGAGGCAACAGGATGCTCGCTCCCGGCATTTGGGACATTCCAGGATCATATCAGAAGCCAGGATGGGACTGTCCCTGGAAAATCAGGAGACTTGCAGGGTATGGTTTTCAAGACTCATTGCCTCATCTACGGAGTCCTTTAGCTCAGTCTACACCACACACATCTCCTTGTGCCTGTGGTCTGCACAGAAAAGTGTGTGCGTGGACAGTGGGAGGGGCAAATGGCAGCAGGCTCCACCCCCAACCTGGCTGAATTCATTTTAATATCTGAAGAGAATCTGTGGGTACCCTCTTCAGACACAGAGATGTAGTTTGAAGGCTGAGTCTAGCTACACACTGTGATTCCCAGCCAACAATGCAAATTAATTCTGCAGAGATTAAGCCTCTTGAGCTATAGTGACATTGATGATACATTGTCAGGTCGCAATGCAATAGTGTCTCAGATACAATTAATATTCTCAGAAGCCATGCTGCTGTAACATAATCAATATTTTAAAAATAACTGATCCAGTCATTGCTATCACTTCTTAAATGAAAGGAGAGCACAAACAACACAGGAATCTGCTGTATTCTTTAGAAGTATAGCAAGTAAAGTTTACCTTAATCTTTAGGGTACCACAAGAGTGTGAACTATATTTTCTGTTTTGGAGTTCTGTAAAGAGCAAGTCTCTGTTTATTTGTGTCTGCGTACAATATGATACACGTTTATTTATTAAAGGAAAAGGACTTATCAAAAAAAGAGAGAAGGAAAAATTGGCCGCCTGTTTCTTTGGGAATCTGACAAACATTAACCTACTCTATATCCTGTAGACAATTTCTTTCATCAGTGATAAAAGCTGACCTGTATTTGAGGGCCTAAAATTACTTACACACTCTCACAGAGTGTGTAGCATAAACCATTAAGCAGTAAGTCATCTATAAAGCGCGCACACACTGCGGTGAAGTTCAGAGAAAACAGATTTCTGATTAGGCATCAAAGAAAAGGGAAATAATAATTGCTCATTTATTTAAATAAGCGTAGCGTTTGATTGAAACATACACCTCCAGAGAACTTTTAGCCTGCAGTGTTGAATAGCTTGTTGAAGAGCTAATAATCAAAATCTACAAATGTATATACAGTACTTGAAAAAAAACCTCACTTTGTTTATCTCCAACATGCTTCCTTTTCCACTGCTGCCATAAAATATTTCCATGACACATTTTCATAGCTTACAGTTGAAAAAACAGGTCTGTTAACAAAATGCATATTTTTGCTCTGGTTCTGTAAATTCTATATATTATCTTTAGAGTCTGCATTGCATTAAATGTAAGCCACAGTTTACATGGAAATGCATAACAATGAAGTCTCTCAGCTCCAGCTGCGTGTGCAACTCCCATTAAGCAGTACACACACTGCCAGTTCAAATGTCGGTGGTGATTAGAAGTTATTACCATCCAACAGCTGTTCAGTAGTCTACATGAAGTGAGCCAGTCATCTCAGCCCTGTACCTGATGTCCATATTATAAAAATTACCACCACAGCTGGCATTAATTGCCAGTATTCTTGGCAGCCTTGCTGAGGTGGCCAAGGTTTCGGTGGCTTCCTGAGAAGTGGTGGTCCTTCCCCTTCCAGTTCAAAACTAGGCCTTGTCAGAATCTTTTAGGAAAGTTTGTATTGCTTGAATTGGGCTTGTCCTTGTCACCAGGCCTGTCAAATACTGTGCCCTTCATCAAGTTCTATAAAATATACTGCACATAAACACCAGATGCACACAGAGAAACAGAAGAATCACACACACAGGCTATGTCCTTTTCTTTCTTTCTTTTTGGGTACTTTTTGGGTTTTATTTCACATTGACCATGCATGACTTCTGTGGCACTCTAGTTGTGCACTGCAGTGTAGAAGTTGTAGAAATGAAGCTAATTTAACACCCACACACACCCATAGAGAATCTGATAAAAACAATTGGTTATGGTGTAGGTCAGGAACAACAAGATGCACAATCTGTTCTTTTAAAAAAGTTTCACGATTGGAAAAATGCAGGGCGGCAAAATCTAGTTTATAGAATTAGGCTGTGGAAAATTGGATAATTTCTCGACTCTCTGGAGAAATGGGGTGAAATAGTCATCCCAACTGTTCTGCCCTAAAATATGGAGAATTTTGAGAACACATTTGCACATAGCTGAAGTTCAAAGGCTTTTGAAACTTTCTTCTAAAAAGTGTATATACTTACTGAGAGTGTTAAGAATTAATAACAACCAACCAATACTTTCCAGGGGTTGGAGCAAATCTGGCAAAATGCCTCAAGGCCCCCCGAAGTTGTCCACCAACATTTTGATTGAATAAAGACACAGTGTTCATTAAGTATTAATATATGCAGTGGACCTGGATCTGGAGCAATGTGTGAACAGTTTTCACTCGTTAAAATTAAAGAAGACTCAGGACTGTGTGGCAACCATGGTAAAAGCTGCACACTGATTGCCTTGAACCAAATTCATGCAAGAGACGTGGAAAATCGATTTCTGCAAATGGCGTTACTCCAATAATGCTTATTTGCATCCTGCGGCTGGAACTTGTAAAGCATGGGTGACGAAAGCTTATTCTATAGGGGGCTATTTCTCAGTGGGGAAAGTCATGCTGGTGCCCCCAAATGGGCGGAGTCTCCCTTCCCTCTCAGGCGAGCTGTTGAGCAATGGCAATTGGATTGTCTGTCACCTGACCGTGCACTTCTATGTTTCTTCTTCTAGAACTGCTCAGAGGTAGAGATGGAGAAAAAGGCATGGAAGGAGGATCCTGCCCCAACATTTCTGAAGGAGACCCTTCTGTTTCACATTTCTGATTGTATGCTAAAGGTAAAGGTAAAGGTACCCCTGCCCGTACGGGCCAGTCTTGACAGACTCTGGGGTTGGTGCGCCCATCTCACTCTATAGGCCGGGGGCCAGCGCTGTCCGGAGACACTTCCGGGTCACGTGGCCAGCGTGACATCGCTGCTCTGGCGAGCCAGAGCCGCACACGGAAACGCCGTTTACCTTCCCGCTAGAAAGCGGTCCCTATTTATCTACTTGCACCTGGGGGTGCTTTCGAACTGCTAGGTTGGCAGGCGCTGGGACCGAGCAACGGGCGCGCACCCCGCCACGGGGATTCGAACCGCCGACCTTTCGATCAGCAAGCCCTAGGAGCTGAGGCTTTACCCACAGCGCCACCCGTGTCCCATTGATTGTATGCTACAGTGTCCAAAAAGTTATCATGAAAAGCTGCTGCTCTAAGGGAGCCACTTTGGATGGTGTGAGGCATTTTCTACCTTCACTCCTCCCCCCCACCCCAGATTCCTTCTTGTCATGGGTATCATCTACTACATCTACTACCAAAGATAGAATATTACCATTGCCCACCCCAGCAGATGCACCGGTTGACGAGAGCAGCGATGTAATTTTTAGGGCACCGTTTTGTCAGGCTAGTGTCTTGTTAGTTGTGTGAAGAGAACAGCTTCCCAAATGCAGCTTTACAGCCCAGAACTAATTTCTCGTAACATGGCAGGTGCTTTGTGCTCACGTAAGAATACTTACCTTTATAACACCTCCTGTGTGAGCTTGACGAAATGTTTGCCTGTAACCATTTCATCACACATAGGCTCATTATAGGAGTTTCCTAACAAGCCAAGAGTTGCACCTAAACCTTTGAGTACTTTAGTGATAACTTCTTGGGAGGTGTTCATCCAAGTGTAAATTATTCTGGCTTTGAACAGATTTTATCTGGTGCCTGACAGCTTGGATGACTGGCACGTTGTCATTTTCATAACACACCTAAAAACGAAAGTGCAAAAAACTATAAGCAGTTACTTTTTTCTCCCCAGATCTTGTCCCTTTTCATTAGGACATAGTGTCACAAATGCATCAGTTTGATTAACAAGTTTGGGTGTGAAGCTCACTCAGGGTCTCAATAAGTATGGATTCTCAATTCAGGACCACTTCATGTTAGTGGAATTAACAGGTGAACATCTGTATATTGTGTGTGCTTGCAGTGTTCCCCAAAACACATTAAGAACCATGCTCATCTTTTTATTTGACTGTTTGGACCAGGTCATGGAGACCCAGGACCAGCTGGGCTCCACATCCTAGCTACATGCAGAGTACAAAAGAATATTATGGGGAACACGGTACATAGATATGATGTAGTCAGAGGTGGTGCTCTGCAGAGCATGAGGTGCTGCAGAGAGCAGAACTGTATTGCCAATTTGTGTTTGCTGTGTTGCAGTTCAGGTTGGAGCTTTTAGAGCACATCAGCCAGTCATTTCATTGTCTACTAATGCACTGTGCCATTTGTATTTGGAAACAGCCATACTGCCTTACACCTCAAACATTGTAAGACCTGAGTGGGGTGGGGATTTGCCAGAGTATCCCAGTTTTAAAGTCAATTTCAGAGATGTCTTTCATATATGCCTCTCATCCTGGTTTCTCTTCATCTGTGTGTCTCATCTATGCCTTTCCACAAGTTCCCTGGCCTGGGTCACTTAACTCAGCACCCGAAGGCAGGAGTAGTGTACAAGGGTCAAGTTGCGTGCAATCTCCCTCCTATCCCTACCCCGTTTGTGTGTGTGTGTGTGTTTGTAATAAAATGTAGCCATGGAAGCCACAGTCTGGAGCAGAGGAGTCAACTCCTAGGGGCCGTGGGAGATTCAGCCCCCCCAAATTAAATATTTGAGGGGGCTGAGCCCCTCCCCGCCAAACGTTAAGGGACATTGCCCTTTAAATGGTGTGCATGCATCACATCATGTGACCAGTTCTGTGGGGTGGGGCTTACCTCCCCCACCCCAAATGAATACATAGCTGTCAAGTGTCCCTTATTTGAAGGGACAGTCCCTTATTCCAGCGCCATGTCCCGCTGCTGTCCCTTATTGATGGATGTCCCTTAAATGTCCCTTAAATGATGTCCCTTAAATTTCAAAGGAAGCAGCTCCTCTCCCTGCTGGCCAGGGAGGAGGGAGGCTCCAACTGTGTTGCTTGGCTGTGTTGCTCACCCAATAAGAAGTCTAAGAATGACTGGGGGTGGAGCTTGCATGCCTTGTGTGTGGCTAGTTAATGCAAGCTGAGGGGTTTTTTGAATGCTGGACGCCATTTTGTTGCACGTGCTGCTGCAAACTTTGCAGTGCAAAGCCAGGCCGGGGAGCCATCTTAAGTTGAGGCTGCATAGGCCTTGTGGTGCATGTGATTCAGATTCTAGTCAGTTGAACCTCTGGTTACAAAGTTGGTTGGACAGTGTTCTCGAAGCTACCCAGCATGAGTTTGACCAGATTGCAGGAGGACAGGAAGACTGGAGTGCCTGGAACAGGTGAGGCTGCAGGTCCCTTATTTTGGCTGCTGGTCCCTTATTTTCAAGGCTGCTGGTCCCTTATTTTCAAATCTGTAAGTTGACAGCTATGAATGAATATTTGATTCAAGTTGGCACCCCTGGGATGCAGTGGAATTGCTATGCTGGAGTTTAGGTTTTCTATATCACTTTCTCACGGTAAACTGTGGTCAAACGAGGGATCACAGAACTGAAGAGATGGAAAGGACCAGGAGGGGGAAGAAATTGGATTCGCTTTGCATTCAAAACTGAATCTAACTGCTTAACACTCCTGAAACAGTATGTGAACCAAAACAGGGTCTTCCTTCAAAATTCACATGTCTCCAAATTTTGTAATCAAAAATGACAACACAAATACATCTATTAGGGATATTAGGGGGAAGTGTGCATACAAAAATATTCATGAAAATCCTGTACAAAAGTGCATTGTATTAGGGAAACTTGCCTTCAAAAATGTGTATATTGCATACCAAATGTGTGTATTATGAGAGATTTGCACTAAAATGCTGAGCTCTAGCTCAACACGTCTCACTAAAAACATTAAAATATAAAAATGCATAACACTTGGGGGGGGAACAATTTGATTCAGCACATATCAATAAATTCAAATAAAGTAAAATTGACATTCAATAAAATATTATAGTGAAGTAACCTAGATTATTTATCTACGACAATTAATAGCAAGCATAGAGCAAAATCAAACTTAGCTCGCCAATGACTAAATAAATAAATTTAATATTGTTCTGGTCTTGCTGCAGTGCAAGGGGCCACAACAGCCTGTCTTAAATACAGTTCCATGACCAGCCCTACCATCTGGCAGAGGAGGCAGCCATCTGAGTCTATGGATTTGGGGTATCAAGTAAGGCACCACATTGTTATTTATTTAATTTATTGGTGCATATTATTATTATTATTATTATTATTATTATTATTAGTTTGCCAGTGAAGAGAAGCAGCAGCACATGTTGGATTGTCTGCCTCAAAATATCTTGCCCTGCCTTGAGCATCTTGACTGTTCGCCTTCCAGTAATCCCCAGGTGTAGGATTGCAGCCTATTTATATACAAATAGTTTAATCAATACTACGCATACTTTTGTCATAAAGTGTAGGTCATCCTACACTGCTCTAGCTGATGATAATGATAAGTTTGTTAAAGAAAGGGGTTTTGAATTCCGTGTATCCAAATATTTCCCCCCCCCCTTTGAATTCTGTCTTGAATGTGTGTGCTTTACAATTAAGTCCATTCAAAGAAAATAACACAAGGCTTCACTGTTTGTTTGCTAGCGAGAGATTTGAAAGATAATAATTTCTGCAGTGTAAGAATTGCTTTGGGGTGGAAACAGATCCCTTTTTGTGTGTGTTTGCAAGCCAGAAAGCAGGAGCACAATTACTTCTGCCGGCTTCATTTACTTTACACTGCATGACAAGATGGCCGTGGAAATGGCTTATTTGAGGTCATTACCCTATTGATTAAATAATGTGGTGAAAAGGGCAAGATAATGCAGCGCTGAGAGATTATTGCCAGACACTTTGCAAATGAGGCTGCTGAAAGGGTAGCGGTTGTGAGGATCAGTGGGTAATTAGTAAGCAAGTTGGAATTAGAATAAAGGATGAATAATGCAGTGATGACATAAAGAATTGTTTTGAGTACCCACTTTTGCTTATTCTAATTATAGCACTTATTGGAGGATGTGGCTGTTGGACTACAGCATCCAGAAACTGTAATGAACTGTTTGGTATGTCTAGGACTCTATGACGGAGAAGCTGAGTTATTTTGGTATGTTACCGGTAATAGCAAATATTCCCTTTGTGTATAAATTTCCCATCTCTCGTCGTCTATATAGCATATGGTCTATGGAACGGCTGTAACTCGGAGGTAGAGTGCATGATTTGCATGCAAAATGAAAAGAAATGAAAGGCAGTAAATAAGTAATAATAATGACTTGAGAGCCAGTGTGGTGGTTAGAGTGTTGGACTAGAATATGGGAGATTTGAATCCCCACTTAACAGGGTTGTGTGGATTGAATGAGGGCCAGGGAGCCATGCATGCCACCCTTTTCCTTGTAGGAAGAAAAGGTGGGATATAAACACAAGAAGAAGAAGAAGAAGAACAGTTTGGATTTGATATCCCGCCTTTCACTCCCTTTAAGGAGTCTCAAAGCGGCTAACATTCTCCTTTCCCTTCCTCCCCCACAACAAACACTCTGTGAGGTGAGTGGGGCTGAGAGACTTCAGAGAGAAGTGTGACTAGCCCAAGGTCACCCAGCAGCTGCATGTGGAGGAGCGGAGATGAGAACCCGGTTCACCAGATTACGAGTCCACCGCTCTTAACCACTACACCACACTGGCTCTACTATTAAAAATAGTAGTAGTAATAGGTCCCAGGATCGGTCCCAGGTCTCTCTCTGCCTGAAACCTTGAACAGTGTCTGCCAGTCGGCAAGACTGAGGAAGGTGCACCGTAGAGTCTCACTTGGTATAAATTAGCTTCGTTCCAGCAGCCTGAAGGGTTTTCAACACAAAACCCGTTTCCCAACTCCTGTACGCTGCAAATGTCTGGCAGAATGGGGACCTGTCTAAGCTAGATGGCTTTCAGGCAAAATTTCTACGATCTCTGCTGCAGGTACCCAACTGTGTCCCCAACTCCATACTTCTGTTAAAAGGTAAAGGTAAAGGTACCCCTGCCCGTACGGGCCAGTCTTGACAGACTCTGGGGTTGGTGCGCCCATCTCACTCTATAGGCCGGGGGCCAGCGCTGTCCGGAGACACTTCCGGGTCACGTGGCCAGCGTGACATCGCTGCTCTGGCGAGCCAGAGCCGCACACGGAAACGCCGTTTACCTTCCCGCTAGTAAGCGGTCCCTATTTATCTACTTGCACCCGAGGGTGCTTTCGAACTGCTAGGTTGGCAGGCGCTGGGACCGAGCAACGGGAGCGCACCCCGCCGCGGGGATTCGAACCGCCGACCTTTCGATCGGCAAGCCCTAGGAGCTGAGGCTTTTACCCACAGCGCCACCCGCGTCCCTATACTTCTGTTAGAAGCTGGTGAATGCCCAATCTCAACTAAAGTGTGGGGGGCTGCCCTAAAACATTGGCTCAGGATTTCAGTGTTTGATCTAGGGAAGGGTTTGTACCAACACCTGTCCAATGAGGAGTTTGTCAGCAAATGGCAGAAAACCATGGCTAGAAAAGCCACCTCTATTGGTATGTCCCCCCCCCCCCAATGTATTACCTGGGTTATGAAGGCGCCCTAAAGATGTTAAAGCAAAGATTATGGGATAATGCACACAGTGACTTGTGATCTCAATCACATGCAGTCTGTAGTCCACTGGCAGTAAGAGTACAATATGGGCATGTCTTTAAGTTAACCCCTTGCATTAAAAACCTGACAGTACCAAAGGCTTTTCACCAAAGCCAGACTAAACGTCTTTCCTTCTGCAGTGTTGGATGGCAGGTTGAGAGGAGTTCCCTACCAGGACAGACTTTGCTCCTGTGCTCAAGACATCGATTCCATAAAACATATTTTGCTGCACTGTGAGAAATATGAGTAAGCCAGGGCTGAACTGATATTACCCTTGCTGGTACCTTTCCCGGGAAAATCAGAGGCTCACTATGTCAGGTTCCTATTGGAAGACAGGACAAACACTAGAACATTAGTAGTGGAGAAGTTTTTATCGGTGGTTGCAAGAACCAATGATCCCTATCTTTTGAACAAAATGCTTGTTTAACCTAGAAGTAGGCTGTATGAATTGTGCATTGCTTTGTAACAATTTGTTGGGTCTCTGGACCGTAATAAAGATTGATGATGATTAGCTTCGTAAGTTCCTACTTGTTTAATTGTCGGTGTTTACCTGAAATCCAACATCACAGGAATGCAACACTTTTAAAACGCTTTAACATTCAAAGGAAAAAACTTGGACACACAGAGCAGTCTTTAAACCATGCAGTTGTGCACGCTGTGTATATATGGTTATTTTTGTGGTCTAAGAGAATCAGCTTCTCCCTTACTGTTTGCACAGCTTTGTAATTACAGATTCCTTGAAGGCGAGGGAACCCTCCGTTTCTTTGAATGGCAAGGGAAATCTTGGCTTATTCACTGCTGGCAGGGCAGGGAATGCACACAGTGAAAAATGGGTTTGCAGAAATCAGATAACGTTATTGAAATGTTGGGGAAATTGCTGTGGACGAATGCATAACTTGCAGATTTCTTCTTAAAGGGTTACATGAGTACTTAAAGATGCAGAAGCTAGGTTGCTGACTGGGGTGTATTTACACCCATGCTAACAGAACTGCACTGACTGTGTACAGCATTAGCTACCAAGTTGCACAGCTTGGGACCGAGTAATCTAACACATCTTAGTGGGACGCGGGTGGTGCTGTGGGTTAATCCACAGAGCATAGGGCTTGCCGATCAGAAGGTCAGCCGTTCGAATCCCCGCAATGGGGTGAGCTCCCATTGTTCGGTCCCTGCTCCTGCCAACCTAGCAGTTCGAAAGCATGTTGAAGTGCAAGTAGATAAATAGGTACCACTCTGGCGGGAAGGTAAACGGTGTTTCCGTGCGCTGCTCTGGTTCGCAATGCTGGCCACATGACCTGGAAGCTGTACGCCGGCTCCCTTGGCCAATAGAGCGAGATGAGCGCTGCAACCCCAGAGTCGGCCACTACTGGACCTAATGGTCAGGGGTCCCTTTACCTTTACCTTTAATCTAACACATCACCTTTCCTCCATATACACCTGTGCTATTACTGAGTCAGCACTGGAAGGGACTGAGCTGATTATGCTGTGACCCACAGACTGATATTTAGTGGCAATAAGGAAGCAGGCCTTATTGCAGTTGTGGAAAACCTTTGCCCCTTCAGATGTTGCTGAGCTACAACTTCCATCAGCCCCAGCAAGCATGGCCAGTCGTGAGGGCCACAAGTTCCCCACACCTGCCTTATTTGAATGCTCTCCCTGCTGCCATCCAGAGAGCTCCATCATGGTCATCTGTCATTGATGATTTAATTGGAATTCCTGCATTGCAGGGGGTTGCACTAGATTAGGGGTTGGCAACCTAAGGCCCGGGGGCCGGATCAGGCCCAATCGCCTTCTCAATCCGGTGCACAGACGGTCCGGGAATCAACATCTTTTTACATGAGTAGAATGTGTCCTTTTATTTAAAATGCATCTCTGGGTTATTTGTGGGGCCTGCCTGGTGTTTTTACATGAGTAGCATGTGTGCTTTTACAGTCATACCTCGGGTTGAAGTAGCTTTGGGTTGAGCATTTTCGGGTTGTGCTCCGCGGCGACCTGGAAGTAACGGAGCGCACTACTTCTGGGTTTTGCTGCTCGCGCATGTGCAGACGCTGAAAATGACACCACACGCATGCGCAGAAACAGCGAATCGTGACCCGCATATGTGCAGACACACGGACATGGGTTGCATTCGCTTTGGGATGCGAACGGGGCTCCAGAACGAATCCCGTGCGCATCCAGAGGTACCACTGTATTTAAAATGCATATCTGGGTTATTTAGGGAATAATCTCTGCCCTGTTTTAATGTTTGACAGACTATTGTATTTTAATATTTTGTTGGAAGCCACCCTATGCCCCACAAATAATAATAATAATTATTATTATTTGTGGGGCATGTGAATTTGTTCATTTCCCCCCAAAAATATAGTCCAGCACCCCACAAGGTCTGAGGGACAGTGGATGGGCCTCCTACTGAAAAAGTTTGCTGCCCCCTGGTCTAGATGACCCTTAGCATCCCTTCCAACTCTACAATTCTATGATTCCATGTTTCTGTGAGTGTGGCATGTTTCAGATGCTTACCAAAAAGCATAGCAGGCACAATGAGGAACATAAAGCTCATAATGAGGTAGAGATGCCTCACATCTACTACAGTAGCAACCTTCATCACTAATTCAGAGATTAATTTATCCACATATTTTGGGAGGACCAAAAGTTTGACATAAGTAGCCTACTGTGCTGAAATATTTATCACTTTTTGAACAAGGGAATAAAATGTGGCCCTTAGATAAACAGAGCATGGCCGTTCCTACAGCAATCTTGCTTCTACACAGCATAGGCAAAGGGACCCCTGACCATTAGGTCCAGTCATGGCCGACTCTGGGGTTGCGGTGCTCATTTCACTTTATTGGCCAAGGGAGCTGGCGTACAGCTTCCGGGTCATGTGGCCAGCATGAGTAAGCCACTTCTGGCGAACCAGAGCAGTGCACGGAAACGCCGTTTACCTTCCCGCCAGAGCGGTACCTATTTATCAACTTGCACTGGTATGCTTTCGAACTGCTAGGTTGGCAGGAGCAGGGACCGAGCAACAGGAGCTCACCCCATCGCAGGGATTCAAACCGTCGACCTTCTGATCGGCATCTTTGTCCAGATCTCTTGCTCTGATCTCTGTGTATTTGGAGAATGTCTGAAGGGGAAACTGACTATATGTAATGTAGACTTCTCAATGCAATCAGAGTTCTCTGCAGTCTTCAATTCTTTATTTTTATTTATACGGCTATTAGCCCATAAAGTATGTACGAACATAAAAGCACAGAGGCATAAAGACCAATACATCTAACAACAGAAGGTGAACACCACGATGCAAGGGTGGGTCATTGAGCAGTGACAAATAACAGCTTGGGGCCCGGAAAGATCCAAGGGACGGTTCACAGAAAAAGGAGAACTGGAGACGAGATCCGTCATGCACTCTCATGATAACTGTCCGATTAGTTTTTTTTTGTTGTTGTTTTTTGGTGGTTTTTGTGTGTGTGATAACCGCAATCTGCAGTCTTCCGATTTGGGGGCAGGAAAGAACCTGTGTGAGTGCAGTCAGCTCCCTCTCCACATCTTTGCCAAATGAGTGCAAGTGCAACCGGCCACATGGTTGGAGTGAACCTAGGAGGGATGGTCTAGCTCCATCTCCATGTGTCTGCCCCCACCACATCAAGGGTTTACATGGGAACAGGGGTAAAATGATCTGTAAGATGATCTCTTTCTCTCTCTCTCTCTCTCCTTTCTTTGAAAGGGAGCAGTTGCTGTTTCTCCAGTCTGAAGATAGGGTGCTAGAGCATAATAATTGCCTTGCAAAATCAGGTGAAAGAAAAGTCTGTCTAGTTCAGAAGTCTCTTTTCAACAGTCAGTATCCGGGTGTCTCTCAAAGCTCTCAAGCAGAAGAAGACAGTGAATCTTCTAAGTTGCTGTTCTTCAGAATGGGAACTGAGCAATGTATTGCCATGAACATGGAATCTCCATTTAGCTATCATTGGAAAATAGCCATTCATAGACTTATGCTCAATGTATTTCTTTAATCAAAATAGTCACAATCCATTAAATAACATACATTTCTCAGGGACATTCTGTAACCAATGGCTCGTCTTTGTTCCTTGTTGATTAAGAAAAGAGAACCAAAGCTGGGGTTTATTGATGCCATTGTTTTACACACACACACACACACACACACACACCCCTGTAGAAATGATTTTAGCACCACCTTCACCTTATACAGTTTTCAGGTATTTCAAAGCAAGTGAAAAATCAATTGTACTTTGTTTCACTTGCAAGGAACTGCAAGCTCTCCCTCCTTTTTTTGTTTTAACTAAAACATCAATTTCTGTGCCAGAACTGAGCGAAACTGCTGAGTTGGCCAAGGCTATAAATTGAACGGGTCCTTTTACCTCTAGAAAATGTTAAAGCATCCTTCTGCCATCGAACTGGCACGCATTGCTGGATCAAGTGCTACTATTAACGGGAAATCAGGAAAGTACATTATCACTCCACTGCTGTCATTACCAGAGGGCTTCACTGTGAACTACGGCGTTCGGGAAAGCTCGGCTGCAAAGACAGGAGCAAAATGGAACACTTAATGGGAGATAAAATTTATATATACAGTCAAAAATTTGGGAGACTTGTTAAGCATTTCTACCTGGCATGCTGGTGGTTATGTTATAAAAGGATACAAATAGAAGGAGACATTCATTACTCTTGTGGCGCAGGGTGGGAAGCAAACCAGAGCAGGATTCTTACTAATGGTCTTGCCTAATCAGTTCTGGGACCTGTCAAGGCAAGCTTGTGCCATCCTTAAATCTAACACCATGTTTTCTGCTAAGGGAACCCTTGAAGAGAATTTGATTGAAAAACCTTTTCCTGGACTAGAGTGGAATTTCCTCCCTTTGGATTCGTTTGCCACATTGCATGTTTAGTTAGCACATCGCCTCTACTTTCGAAACTATCTCAGGCATAAACTGAAAAACGGAGAATGGTCGCACCTTAGCCTCCATCGCGTGTTGTCTTTGCAGTGTGGGAGCCACTGTAGAAATGGACCATTCCAGTTCCACCTCGCTAGCGTTAGAAGATTTGGATTTTGTAGGAGGACACCATGATGTTTCATATTACAAAGCATCAGTCCATTGCTAGTATGGAATGCAGAAATGTGATGGACCTCCCTAAGGAAACCTAATATTTCTGGTGTTGCTGCTATGGCCACTGCTGGGGGGCGGGGCGGGCGCCCACAGCACTGCTTCCATTCCACTAAGACCACTTCACGCGGAGGCACTTTTAGAAAGATGAATAGCTTAGATGACTAAATTTATCTTGGGTTCATATTTCTTGGAATTTGGCTCACCAGGGAGTAATGAAATCAGTCTGTAGGTTTGAGATTTGGTCAATGGAATTTAAAAAACAAAACAAACAATAATTTTATTGTAGGACTATAGTCATAGCCTTTATATGAAGGGTGAGTTGGCTGTATCACATTCCACTACCCGTAATGGGGGAGTAGATTCAGTGGCTTATAGTTAGAAAATAGTTCGGTTGACTTAGTTGAAAACTTGGCAGGGAAGGAGAGGTAAATCCCGAGGACAGTCCAGGCAAAATTTGGGGTAAAAGGCATATTTTGAACAAGTTAAAATGTTTGACAAGAGATGATGGCACATAGACAGGTGCTTTGTTTTTTCTATGAGATTTGGTTGGGGTGGATTTTCCATAAAGATTTCTCCATTTGTCCTGTGTCTTTTGGGAAATGGTTTGTCAAGGAAACCTCAAAAATGTGTGTTTGTCTAATAGTATTGTGACATGTTTCTAGTTTTATTTGGAAGGTATTTCTGTGGCCAGTGTTAGTCAATGAGATATTATCAGGGTGTCCCCGGCATTATTGTTGATAATTTATGAACATGGCTTCGGCCCTGTAAACCTGAGGGAGCGTCTCCACCCCCACCATTCAGTCCAGACACTGAGGTCCAGCTCCAAAGGCCTCCTGGCAGTTCCCTCACTGCAAGAAGTGAAGCTAAAGGGAACTAGGCAGAGGGCCTTCTCGGTAGTGGCACCCACCATGTGGAACGCCCTCCCA
>JAXCMG010000095.1:1302829-1327343 GCA_034642415.1 Podarcis siculus | reverse complement strand
CTCGGCCCTCCAGATGTTTTGGGACTACAACTCCCATCATCCCTGACTACTGGTCCTGGAGGGTTGAGTTTGCCTATGCCTGATATAACCTTTAGAAGACACCTGAAGGCAGCCCTTTATAGGGAAGCTTTTTAATGTTTTACAGTATTATTATTTTTTATATGCTGGAAGCTGCCTAGAGTAGCTGGGGCAACCCAGTCAGATGGGGAGGGGGTTAAAAATAATAAAATTATTTTTAGTTGTTGTTGTTGCTGCTGCTGCTGCTATTCACAATAGTTTCAAGGCAATGTACAATGATTTTTTTAAAACCCAGTTAAAAACACAAAACCAATCCTTATTCCCCATTATGGTTTTGTACTGCTGCAATTCCCTGTTTTGCACAACTACTAAAGGGGTATGAGACCTGTCCCTCTTTCCATCTGTCCACCACATAGTAAGGGTTCGACGTCTCGCAGTTGCAGTTCTCAGCTCCATGGTATGGAATATGAAACAAGGCCTGATTTGAAGGGCAAAAAGTTGGTGCGGGTCAGATATGGGTGGCAAAGAGGGGCTCTGCCGCAAACCTGGCCTCCTGGCAGCAGCACCAGATTTATTCAGCAGGTGCCCCTACACTGCCCCAACCTTAAGTAAAGGTAAAGGGACCCCTGACCATTAGGTCCAGTCGTGGCCGACTCTGAGGTTGTGGCGCTCATCTCACTTTATTGGCCGAGGGAGCTTCCGGGTCATGTGGCCAGCATGACTATGCTGCTTCTGGTGAACCAGAGCAGCGCACGGAAACGCCATTTACCTTCCCGCCAGAGCGGTATCTATTTATCTACTTGCACTTTGACATGCTTTCGAACTGCTAGGTTGGCAGGAGCTGGGACCGAGCAACGGGAGCTCACCCCGTTGCGGGGATTCGAACTGCCGACCTTCTGATCGGCGAGTCCTACTGATGCCCTATCCAGCCCCTGCACCATTCTATTACACACCAGCAGTGCTGCTGGCAGGAGGACAGGTATATGGTTCTTCTCCTCCCCGCCAGCTGTTTCTGGTGGTGGTGAACCTCATAGGGAGAGAGGCAGCCTCTGAGATGTGGGTCCCATTCAGTGTCAAAATCTGCACCTTTAAAGGTCAGAATGGATGCCAGCAATTATTTCAGGTGCTGTGCAACTGTTTCTTTTTTTTTTCTTTTTTAAGTTTCTTCTCTCAAGGAAGGTCAACCAACAATGTAACTCTCAGGGCTTCTTCCTGAGAAGTGTCATCTTCTGTCACTCAGAAAGTTATTTCATGATTTCAGATCCATTCCACGAAGGTGTCTAAGTTGTCTTTGGCACTAGATGAGTTTATATATGGGCAGCTTACCACAGGTATTGAGGATACCACAGTGTGGTTTCACAAGAGACAAAAATAGCATATTGTTGCACTAAATGGAAGAACCTGTAAAATGAAGAAAAACAGGCAATGCAATAAAATATATACCTAGCAGTTTTCAACAATGCCCAAAAAACCTTAGCTGAAAAAAACCCTTTATATATTTCTAGTATTTTTCCATTACCTTTCCATTTTTTTCATCTAGAGCTTAGTGTCTACTTTATAAACAATAGTTATTGGGGGTGGGTTTAAACTATTGAGAGTCTATGACCTTTGAAAAGCAAAATTGCCATTGTTCTCGCCTCCCGTTGCTATGCCACACCCATACCAACACCAACAGCTTTTCCCCTGAAAGAGCACTAGATGGTGCCTCTTTTCTGTCTGTGCAAAAGAGCTGTTGTTATTTCCCCAGAGAGCTGCTGTTGCTGCTGCTGCCGGCTTATGTGCTAGGCACCAGTCTTGTAGTCTGAAGGGTTCGTGAAAGTTAAAATGAAAATACGAGCTAATGCAAAAGAGAGATGGACATTCTGACACACTGTCTGCCTCAGTTTGGGAGCACACGGCACTCCCAGCATCCATGGCTGTGGCAGGGTTATTTTCCATGCAGCAAAAAAGAAAACTTTAATGCCATGCATTTTTAATTAGACTCTTGCTGGGAAATCTGGTTGATATAGTTAACTCATTAATTTTGTTATTACCCTTGAAGCACAAATGACCAGTGCAATCAGATCTAGTATTACAGCTCCATTATTATCTTTTAAAATAAAAACGCTATAAAGGTAGGCCAGGGCTCTAAATAACATTCTGTCAAATCTGTCAACTTTTCATCTCTTTGATTATATGTTTATTTTTCTTTTTTTAAACACACACACAGCCTCAAAGAGTACATTTGGGACAAAAAGAAATAGCTAGAGGTTAGAGGATATTGTTCAATGCTTATTAACTTCCTGTCTCCTAAGCCCCTTTCCTAGATCAGGGGTAGCCAACATAGTGCCCTGCAGATATTGTTGGACTTTGGTTGCCACTGTTGCAGCCTGGCCAGTGGTCCAAAAGGATAGGAGATGGAGTCCAGGAACATCTGGAGAGAAACAGTCTTATAGCCACTCCTTGCCTAGTTGACCAGTACAGTCATACCTTGGGTTACAGACGCTTCAGGTTGTGTTTTTTTGGGTTACGGACCACTGAAACCCAGAAGTACCGGAACGGGTTACTTCCGGGTTTCGGCGGTCACACATGCGCAGAAGCGCTCAATCGTGCTTTGCACATGTGCAGAAACATCAAATTGCAACCCGCACGTGCACAGATGTGCCGCTGCGGGTTGCGAATGCTGTGGGTTGCGAACGTGCATCCCTCATGGATCACGTTAACAACCTGAGCGTCCACTGTACATGAAAGCAGTTACTTCCTGATTTCTGCATGTATTTACAATTGCTTAAAAGGACCAGGCTGGGTCCTCAGACAGAAGTTCTGTTGAGTAATCTAGCCCTCACCACCGTACTCTGCTAGGCTATGTACGTGTCACCAACAGGACCATGGATGTAAGTTTATTAGCCTAAATACATAGACAAAACAGGGTGGTATAGCATAAGCTAAGAAGACTAGTTCAAGTACCAGATAGAATATACTGCATCTAAAGAAATTTCAGATCTCTAACTCCTTAGTTACTTTGATAACCTGGAAGAAAAAGTGAAGCAGCAGAAAGTTCACTTACCAAATGAACAACTTAATCAGCCTTAATGTGGCTTCTGATAGGACATTGAACAGAAGGTCAATGTAGCCAGACTGCTTTGCACTTCTGGTTCCCCTGGAGACCCTCCCAGCAGAAGGTGCATGTTGACCAAACACTGACTTTTGCCATGGGAAGTTGCAAAGGAACTATTTATGTTGAGGCAGGAGCCCGATCAAGGTATTACAAGGTATACACCTCAGCTTTTCCATGTGGTACATTGCAGGACTGAGCCTTGGGCTCAGGTGCCCTCTTCCCCATCATATGTAGAGTACTGAAGATGCTTGAGGGACTATTGTTTTGCTAATTAATGCTGCAGGTTCTTTAAAGGATCTTTGGTAGACAATATACGAGGGGAAAGATATTTTTATTTGAGCAGAATAGGAAAACCTCCTCAAACAGCTTGCTGGAACTATTCATGCAAAGGCCATTTTAGATTCCTGAACTGGCCCTCCAGTTGTCTACTGCCCTCTCAGAACAATGCTAATTCTCATCTTCTACTTGTTGAACCCCTAGTTAGTGTCCTTCACCGGGTAAAGAGTACTGGTATTTTTAGTGACTTTGCAGCCTCCTCCCTGTCACCATTCTGATGTACATATGACTGGTACATTTTAGAGAAGGTGTGTGGCATCATTCTAGACACTTATTCTCGTGAAAATGACCCGTACTGCCAAAACTGACAGAATAGACAGAAGGGATCCTTTTGTGTAGCATGCTGTAACTTGCAAAAAAAATGATTTGAGGCATTTGCCTTTAGACTAGTGCTTAAATCTGTCTTTCAGTTTCCTGAAAGTTTTATTCCTCTTGTGAAAGGGGCTTCAATTTTTCTAGCTCATTCTCAGAGCACTTTAGAGTTTCCTTATAGGAAAGGTAAAGGACCCCTGGGTGGCTAAGTCCAGTCAAAGGTGACTCTGTGGTTGTGGCTCTCATCTTGCTTTCAGGCCGAGGGAGCCGGCATTTGTCTGCAGACAGCTTTCCGGGTCATGTGGCCAGCAGGACTAAACCGCTTTTGATGGAAAGGGACACCGTGGTGGAAGCCAGAGCACATGGAAACGCCGTTGACCTTCCCAGCACAGCAGTACCTATTTATCTACTTGCACTGGCATGCTTTCAAACTGCTAGGTTGGCAGGAGCTGGGATGGAGCAACGGGAGCTCACCCCATCATGGGGATTCAAACCGCTGACCTTCTGAATAGCAAGCCCAAGAGCTTGGTGGTTTAGACCACAGCACCACCCAATTTCTTTATAATTTTAAACAGTGTGGGGTTATTAGCATACCTTTGGGCAAAATCATTTCTGCAGTCTCCCTGACTGTCCATCCTTCCTGATCTAAATAGAGCTGTATAGGAGGAGTCCCCCCCCCCGGGTTTTAAGTGAACAATGGACACCCAAGAAGGATGCAGAGTGTAGACCACTGTTAAGATTATTTGTAGAATGAAAGGATTCACACAAAGATTCCCTCCAACTGACATAGGCATGTCACAAACCCTGTGTCCTACTTTTGAGAATTTAACCAATGTTTTCTCTCCCTTTTGAAAATTTTCAAATGCATTCTTTTTCTCTCCCATTAATCAATGGAGATTGGTTGGAAAAATACAGGAGAAAATTCCACCACATCTCTAGTTTACACAGTGGTCACTTTCAACAGATATTGGCTCATAGACAGAAGACTGAGAGCAGCACTGGCTCTGGAAAAAAGCTGCAACAGCAAATATATTGTTGTGCCTTGGTGGATATCCAAAATAGTGACTGAAAAATGCTGGGTGCACAACTTGTACCATTTCGTATGTATCCATTGGTTTACTTGTACAAGTCACTAGTGGATTTGGATTTTCAGCTTTTTTGTGAATTCTAAGTGGACTTGGCAAAACTTCATTTTTCTGGTTCCGAACAAACAAACAAAAAAGTTAAGTAAAGGAGCTTTAATATGAAAGCAGGGAGTATTGTTCCTATGTTCTTCTTACCCTGTCATATGTCATGACATATGGCAGTGAGACTGCTCATTAATTCTATTTATATCAGGATAATACACCCTACTGAGTACACACGTGCTAAAATATTCATAAATTGTGGTGAATGCAAGTAGATACACACACACACACACACACACACACACACACACAAGACTATTAGTCAAAGACACCTTGGTTAGGCAAAGAAGCAAAAGTCTCTTCAGCATGAACTCAAGCATATTATATATTATCAAACCTACCTTAATTGTCTCTTCAGCTTTTGGAAGCTGTCTGCTTGCCTCAGCTTTTCCATTTATCCTGAAAGAGCTAAACTGTTGACTAAAGTAGCTCTTATTTAGTAATTGGGTGTTGCTGTTTTTAGTCACAATGATCAGAGAATATGTGTGCTTCTTCCTGTGACTGTACCCTATCAAGCTGCTAAAGACGTTCAAAACCCTGGGATTAGCTAAACACAGTTTGTAAGGTTTTTTTTAAAAAAAATAGGAAAGGCAGAATGCCCCCCCCCATTTTTTTAATAATAATTCTGACATACTACACACCTATTTTTTAATGAATTTTTTTTTAAAAAGCCAGCTTCATGAGAGGGCAGTTGGAAGTGGAGAAGAACTGTGGAGGAGGGGGCACTTATTCATTTCCTCATCTCCAGATCCTTCATTTCAAATATCTGCTTCGCAAATCTGCTTTTTCCTCAGGGGTGGGGCAGAACGACACAATCCTGGCAGCGGTGTTTTTGCTACTTCCTGGTTGAGACTGTGTGGGACCGGCATGATAGCTTTGCCCACCTGGTGAACCACTGTTGCTGTTTCTTAACACCCCCCCCCCCAAAAAAAAATCAGGGGGTTGGGATTCTGTTGCACATGTTTGCATGTCACATTACTTAGGCCCTCAAGAGCCCTGCATTTTCAGTAGTAGGCATGTGTTAAAACCCCCAAGGTGCTCTTGAGGGTGTCTTACTTTTGTGCGAGCTCTGTCATCATTACAATTTCTCATTGACATTTAAATTTATAATTTAAGGGTTATGAAACAAATTCCTAAATCTATCACATAAATCTTACAAAGGGTTAGAGAGGCCTGAGCCCTCTGATTTCAGAGGGCATGGGCACACCAGATGGAACAATCCTAAACCCCAGCTGAGGAGCAGTACCAGAGCCCCATCCTGCCACACCCCTTGCTTGAGTCAGCCATGGAAGACGGTAACAACATTTCTATCCCCGCCCCCCATGCCCCATTTTTACTACACCAGTTCCAGGCTGCTGCAGCTGAGAGACACAAGGAACAGTCCCCTCAGAGGGCTTGTGAGGCTTCCATTAAAGTAGGATCTAAATTTGATATTTAGGTTTATATTTTATGCCAGGGTGAACCCTGGGGAATGGCCACTGAACACTGACTGCATGTACATTAACATACGCCCTTGTGCAAATTAATTGAAACAAAGCATGTTTTCTATCTTTCTCGTAATCCTGTACTCAAAACAAACACGAAATGTCAGTTGATCATTATGGTGTTGGAAGCCTGCAGCCAACAGAAGGAATGATGCGCTCGCCACAATATATTGAGGTTTTACGAAAGAGTTATTCCAGAGCTGGAAAAGAGGTATCCTGGCGGTGCTGGGATATTGCAGCAGGACCCTAGCCCCCTGTCACACATTGAAAGTGGTGAAGAAATTCATGACAGAGCAGCAAATACAGGTACTTGATTGGCCAGGGAATTTCCCGGATGTAAATCCCATTGAGAATTTGTGGGCTATATGCAAAAGTGGCCTCCGTGCTGTAGACTGTATAACTATGGAGAAGCTCATTCAGGCGCTGATTCAAGTGTGGTACAGGGATCCGAAAATCAACAGTGACTGTTTGAAACTAGTAGGCTCCATGCCAAACTGTGTTCAAATGCAACATAAAAAAGCAGAGGTCATATCTGTTACTAATGCACGTATATGTGAGTTTTGTACATGTATATGTGAAGGGACGCGGGTGGCGCTGTGGTCTAAACCACAGAGCCTAAGGCTTGCAGAAGGTCAGTGGTTCGAATCCCTGCGATGGGGTGAGCTCTCGTTGCTCGGTCCCAGCTCCTGCCAACCTAGCAGTTCAGAAGCACAAAGTGCAAGTAGATAAATAGGTACTGCTCTGGCAGAAAGGTAAATGTCGTTTCCGTGCACTGCTCTGGTTCGCCAGAAGCGGCTTAGTCATGCTGGCCACATGACTCAGAAGCTGTACGCCGGCTCCCTCGGCCAGTAAAGCGAGGTGAGCGCCGCAACCCCAGAGTCGTCCGTGACTGGACCTAACAGTCAGGGGCCCCTTTACCTTTACCTTTATGTGAGTTTTGTACAATAAACTACATTGTTTGTTTCAATTAATTTGCACAAGGGTGTACATATGATATGCATCCCAGACATTCCCTATGTGCTTTGATTTCCTGTGCTATTTGACCTTTTATTTGGATGACTAGCCGACAAGACAAGGACTGATGTGACCAAAGGTTACGCTGTAGATGGGTACAATTGATTAGCAATCGTTTTTTGAGCTTCTAATGTATAAACAGCTATGTAAAATTTACTGTATTGACGGTCGTTTACCCTCGCTAGATTCAACGTGCTACCACCTGCCTTATTGCAGGGCAGATTTGAGGGTAAACCATATGCAGAACGAGTCTGCCCCTGCGGCTTGATGGAGGTAGAAACTGTCTCTCATGTCTCGTTACGCTGCCGTTTCTACGGGGATAGATGCTCAGCATTTATCAACCCTGCTATACAAAAATCTCCAAATGGGTCCTTCAGTGTCTAAAATCCCTGGTCGAGGACAAGGATTCAGAGATCACGCTAAGGGTGGCCAAATTCTGTGTGACTGCCATAAAATTTAGGGAACAAGCTGTGATACCATAATGACTAAGGCCTTAAATGACAATTTTAGATTATATTTTAGTGATTAAGATTTAACTTGTATATTTTTAACTGGTGCTATATCTGTGTTGTCCCTGTTATACCCAATTGCAAATTCAAATGTATCCCTATCATGTTTTATGACTTCCCCGATATTGTATGTGAGCTGGAACTGGTCTGTGACCGAAATAATAAATTCATTCAGCTATGTAAAATATACTGTGTTGAAGATGTTGCAATAAACTGCTTTATCCAAGCTACTGTGCCATGTTATTTAACCAGACCAGCTGATGTTCAGTTTGAGTTTATAACTTTGTTCTAACAAGGCTCCCACCCTGGGCCTTCACCCAGCCCTACCATTTGGGCTTTTCTGCCTACCCAGTGGTATTTTCCTGCCTCCCTGGGTGCCTCCACAGTGGCAAAGCTCTTCCACTGGTAAAAGCCAATGGAGCCCAATGGAGGGTCGCCTCTACTTTATCCCAGCCCAATCATAACTCTGTTGTCCAACATTTTGTCACAGAGAATTGCTCCTACAGCAGCTTACCTGGGAATAAACTTCACGGAACTCAGTGAGAACTACTTCTGAACAGACATGTATAGGATTGCACTATAAACCTCTAACATTTCCTAAATTTATGGGGTGTTTAATGTAATATCAGCATCAGCTGCCACTTAATCCAACTTCAGATTACACTGAATGTTTTTTAATATTTACAAATGCATCTATTCTATACATTTGGAGAATTAGAATTTTGCAAAACTGAGTTTACAAGTGAGGAGGATTAACCGAAATTCGGTATTCTGGAAATTAAAACAAACTGTATTTGTACATAGTTCATTAATGCTGAACATTTGTTATGCACAGGATTTTTTGTCAGCCAAAAGCTTGGCTAATTTTTGCTCATTTTACTGGTTGCTCTTTTCACTGATGGAAAAAAATATACTTATAGTTCTTCCTAGCCTTATTGTTAAACAAGTCAACTTTATTGACGTAAGTTATTTAAATGCAGGAAGTAATTTATGTTTAAAAAAATCTCTCATTAATCTTTTCGAAAGTTTCCTGTATGCTTTCATGTCAAATCTGGCCTCGGTACAGAACTGCTGTACTATCATTTTCATCAGAGATTTGAACATATTGGAAGAACTAGAGCAGCTCTTTTTCTGTCTTGTCATTTTTTTTCCCTTGGAAATGATGAGCATATGGCAACCAGCCTCCCTGGATTTTCAAACAACAGGAGGGACCTTATTTCGATTCCTGCATCCTGTCATCAGTAAGTCCCATGATATTTTGCTCTTGCAAGGCTAAAGATGTGATTCACGTTTGCCATAAGGACAGAGCTTAATGCGATGCCATTTTACCACAGGAGCCTTCAATCAGTTAATTAAACATGATATAAATCACTGCATGTATTTGTAAAGTAAGATGAATATGGCCATGCCAAAGTAAATGAGAAATCTTCACCATTGTCTGAGAGCTCATACAAAGATTCTACACACACACGCACACCCATTTGAAACATGATAGGTATGAACAGGACGGGTTGGCTTAATCCCCCCCGTCTGCCATGTGCAACTTGAAACGTGGAGCTGTCATCCTTCACCCCAGAACTTCCTTCCTTAGCTTTCACCCAGTCATTTAAATCAGCATTCACATTACTTAAAAGAGATCAAGGCTTTCAGCAGAGTGCAGGCCTTCTTCATGCCATCTTAAAGGTTGTTCCACAAACGTGTTCCATGAACATTTCATTCAATTTCATCACTGCCCCTTCTTTCGGGTTTTTGAATTTTATTTTGTGTGTTGGGGCTCTCCAACAGCAGATTCTGGCACGTTGGCTACTTAGGTTTATAGCCTTGATAAAAGGATTTCTGTCCTTCAACCCACTCCCTGTGCTATGCTATGAAACATTGTTAAACTAGAGCAATTACAGAAACACAAGATGTGTGCTCTGGAGAGATCAAAGCCCTCCTGAAGACAGCTCTGTAGGATTCCAGAGTTCTCTTTGAAAAGCACTCAGTTTACAAAGTATAGATGTATTAGGCTACCTATTAAAAATCCTGCATTCAAATAGTGCCAAAGGCCTGTCAGTAGTTAATATTGATTCTGCTTTAGCCGCTCATTCATATAACCTGTTCATATTCATGCCTAGTATATTTCCAAAGAAACTGTTGTAATGACTGTGTAAACAAGCTATAAAGGCAGGCTATATATTGAGGTGCGGCATCAGGCACAGACAAAGTTTGTTTTCATATATCAGGTGGTGGTCCCAATTTTTGTCACGTCTATAGCCTGGTTGCTCACCTGTCATTTAACCAACCATGTACCCATCTTTTACATCTCACAACTTTATTGAAAGAGGTATTATCACCATCTATGGAATGTTGCACTGCAGCAACACGCCAAATGATAAGGAGGACTTTAGAAGTGATCAAAAAGAAGTCATTTGGTAGCTTTCATGAGTAAGGCTATGAATGAATGCAATGATATGGATATATGTGGACAGCAGCTCCTCCATTACATGTGCTATATAGGCTAAGAGAAGTAAAATGTGCTATCAAAAACGGCAGAGTCCTCATGACACCTTAAAGGGCAACAAATTTATCATGGCATAACTGATGTCATTGTTAAGATAGATCAAGGGTTGCCAACATGGCGCCCTCCAGATGATGTTGGACTCCAGTTCCCATTATTCCTGACCACTGGCCCCCATTTTTTCTTTCATTGTGAAATTTGATATTCTTTCTTGATATACAGAGGTTTGTACTCTCTGTTGGTTATTTCCATTGTTTTGTGCCTTCCCTTTCCCCCTTTGGGTCATATCTGGAAATGTAAGAAACTTGTTGGCACACAATATACAAATTTTACCAAAGAAAAACTGGCAATGCTCAGAACTCCTTATCCCCCATAAAAAACACCCACCAACAAACCCAAAAAGACCAAAATACAGACAAAAAGCAGGCACCTCAACAAAAACTCACACTTCCCTCCCTAAATAAGAGGTTCAGGGTGGCGGTGGGGTGTCTGGAGGCACCATGGTGTCTACAGGTGTCACACTGAGGACCCCATATCTCTATGCTCACTTATGAGCATCCTTGATTAACTACAGAGCCATATCACCTCCTCAGCACTCCAAGGAGCCGAGGAGAATGAAATCCTTTGATCAGCAACTACTTTTCTGGGGGAGTGAATCCAGAAGGTGGCACTCATGGTCTTTTTCCTTTTCAACATCTGCCTGAAGAAATCATCTGGAGGTTTGGTCTAAGTGTCATCAGTTTAGAGATGGCATGCAGCTCTGCCTCTCCTATTCACCTACTGGTCCCAGACAGTCTTGAACGGGTGTCTGAGGACAATTTTGGATCGATGAGAATAAACCATCTGAAGCTTAATCCAGATAAGATGGAGGTTGTGTGGGCATAAAAGTCTACTGATCTGGAGGGAGCAAATGGCCAGTATTGGATGGGATTGTACTCTGTCATGAACTGGCAGGACTTGGAGGAGGAGGAAGAGGATCCCAGCGATGGGTGCAGCTGGGGATGGGTCACACAAGGGCAAGTTGGGGATAGGGAAAGAGAGGTTGGTGTACTCACGGGGTGACAGAGGATGATGAGAGGGGCCAGTGCAGAGGAACCCAAGCAGTGGGACCCCTCCCCAGAGCTGGAGAGGCCCCTATCCCCATGAACACAGCAGGTCCTGAGATGCAGGGAACAGTGGGCAGGGCACTCCAGGAGCAGAGGTAGGCCAGGGCCTGCAGCCCAGTTCACTAGCTGGCCAGGTGGAGAAGAAGGCATGTGATTCCTCAGCTGGGGCAAGTTGAGAGCAGGTGAGAGTCACATGCCTCATCAAGCCCAGATGCTACAATCAGAGGGCACAGTATAAGAAGGTAGCCCAACTGAGGTGCTGTGTCTGCTCAATTGATTGACCTTGTCTTGGGTATTCCTTGACCTCCATGGGTTTCTACTTTGGGTGTGATGCTGGATTGCATCCTGACTTTGGACTTGGATTGACCCTGACTTTTGGCCTTCAACTTTGGATCTCAGGCTGTGGACTTTGGATCTCAGACTTGTGACCCTCGGATTTTGGCCTTGGCCTTGGCACACCATCTAGCTGCCAGATAGGAAGGACTTGCTCCCTCAGGACTAGCTGTTCCCCAGGAAGGATTAGGTGTTCTCCTGGACTTTTTACTATCTATGGAAGTGCACGTGGCATTGATAGCCAGGAGTACCTTTTATTGATTGCCTGCTGCACTATGATCAGGAGAAAGTAGTTCTTGCCAGAGCAGATTATGCCCTGCTTACATCTAGACTGGATATCTGTAATGCACTCAACATGGGGCTGCCTTTGAAGGCAGTTTGCTCACTGGTCCATCACATTGGCAGGCACAAGAGACAGGGTCTACTGTGGGATATAAAGCTGTCAGTCAAGTCCAGCATTCCGAGAGAGGACCAACTGCACTGGCTCCACAAATGACAACACCTTGGAGGTCCCAAGATGCAACGTGGTTAGATTGGTCTCAACTAGGGCCAGGGCCTTTTCAGTACTGGCCCCGACTTGGTGGAACGCTCTGTCACAAGAGACTAGGGCCCTGCGGGACTTGACATCTTTCCGCAGGGCCTGCAAGACAGAGCTGTTCCGCTTGGCCTTTGGTTTGGACTCAGTCTGACCCTCATGTTTCCCTCCCCTTATGGTTTTGATCTATGGGCTACTATTAAAATGAGGCTGCATTTTAAATTGCATTTTAATCTGTATTTTAAATTGGTCCCCCCCCCCCATTTGTAATTTGTAATTTTACTGGTGTTTGCTGCCCTGAGCCCGGCTCTGGCCAGGGAGAGCGGTGTATAAATAAAATTTATTATTATTAATTATGTGGCAGGCAGTTTTGTCAGTTGGTTGGTTGCTGCGAGCAGTGTTAACTGGTAACTGCTCAGATGAAGTCTTCTTATGACTCACTATTATCTCGTATATAGTTTCTGTTATGTAACCTAAGCCTGCCTTCAGGAACAACTCTGTCAACCTGAATGAATCTGATAGTAAAGTGGTTTATGTTAATAGGATTCAGATTCATGTTTGTTTTCTTTGAGGGACAGAAAGGGATTATCAACCAGGAAGATATAACTATTGATAGGACTCAAACGAGTTAGCAACCCGCTTGTCGCTGCATAAACTCAAACAGGGGATCATTTAAACTCTGCTAAATGACCGTATTTTTTGCACCATAACACTCACTTTTTTCCTCCTAGAAAGTAAGGGGAAATGTCTGTGCGTGTTATGGAGGGAATGCCTACGGGTGGCATGCCTGCGGATTTTCCTCCTCTAAAAACTACGTGCATGTTATGGTCGGGTGCGTGTTATAGAGCGAAAAATACGGTATATAAATGTTCCCACATCTACTTACTGGTGGCCTATCATTTGGGAGAATCCTCTTCCATAAAAAGTGTGTCTGGTTCCCACACTGGCTATTTTCAAATAGATTCTGAACATCTGGTTGTGTTGCTGGCTTATACTTATACTTGTGAGTTGTAATTAACCCTTTCTGCTGCTTTATTGCTGGTTATAGAAGTATTGTTATGTAGTTGTTATTGTGAACTTGGGTTTTATTAATTAATTGCTCCAAAATGTGTTGATTCTAATGAACTGCCTTGGGTAGTCTTCATCTGTATATAACCTAATACAGAACTTGGCCATGTTGCTTGTGTGATTTACATAACATAGATCTTAATATTAAGATTATTTGATTCTAAATAACGTAGCTGCATTTCTACTGATCTGTACACGTCTACTTAATTTAACTACATTTGCTTCCCTTAGATCAGTATGCGAAGAATGAGGCTCACATAGTTTTGGTCAAATCATCTTTCTGTGTATTTTTACTCTATGATCACCGCTGAAAGTACTAACTACTTGCTTGATGTGCTTGCTATCTATGGCGTTTTAAAAACACATATATGGAAAAGCAAATTGATTGCATTCAATTCTTTGCTTGCAGAGGGGTGAGAGGGAGTATTGCAATGAAAAGGTTTGCTTATCTAAGGAGCCACCTGTAGACATTCAAAAATGGCCAAAATCCAGCCAAAATTAGCCATGTCAGTCCAACCATGTGCATGTTTATCCAGAAATAAGTGCCACTGAGTTTAATTCTATGCTGACAATCTTATGCTCTTTTACTTCAGAGTAAGCCCCACAGAAAGGGAATTGAGTCAATGTGTAAAAGATTGAGTGGTAAAATATAACGAAAAGCAAAGGCACCTGACTTTGTTGCTGTTGGTTAAATGGAATTTAGTCACAATCTTTAGCTAGACTGAGATTTGTAATATACAGGATGACTTTAGATATTATTTGTTCAGATTTGGAATCACAGAAATGCTTTAGGTTGCATTGGAAAGAAGGAGGCATCTGTGTTTAATATTTTCATTAAAATTTTTTCATTAATATTTTCATTAAAACTGCTTCTGAATTAAAATCAGATTAAATTATAAGTAAATAGATGGCTTGTTTTTTTTCTTTCCCAAGGAAGGAAGGAATCTGTTGATTCTTGAGCAGGGCACTGATTTCCCTATGCCGTGCTGAATCCGTCTAGAGTGAGTTAATAGTGCAATGATGTTGGTGCCTATTAGCCAAGGCCATCAGTGAAACTGATCTAGGAGATGTTGAATGATACCAGAATATTATCTAAAGTCAATGAATTGTGGTAAGGAGAATCTTAAAAATAATCTCATTTTTAAAAGTGAGAGTTATTGCTCCCAGGAGATGCTGGTGATTGAGATCATAGTCTTGGTAGCTTAGTGTTGATACTTCATCCCCAAGCTTCTCAGTTTGAATTATTCAAGAAGGCACAAAATATGCAAACTATTTCTGTTTCTCTTGCAGACAATGCTGCAGTATTTAATTACAAGCCAGACATCGGTTTTGATCTTGTTCCTTCCTCTGGCGAATTGCTTTATTTCTTTCCCCTTGCTAAAGTCAAGCAGATTGTACTGTTGGTTAAATCTGATAGGCAGAGCTGTGGGAATATTTCTAGGCTCTCTACTAATTATGGGTGTTAATAACTAAGGTTCAGGATTTGGTCCTGGAAAAGTAGGCTATTTTATAATCCCAGATTTATTAAATATAGTGGCAGTGTGACAGGTTCAGCCTGCTTCCTTCCTTTATTGGCCTCTGTGGGCCCAGGATTGTGTGTGTTCTGGGTAGATATACTTTGCCCTCCAGAGTCGGTTAAAAGACTGGGGCATTTCTAGCCATTAAAGCTGTGAAAAAGTCAAAAACATGTGGATGATACATGAAGAAGATAAAGAACCAAATCTTACACCATGGGTAGGCAAACTAAGGCCCAGGGGCTGGATCCAGCCCAATCGCCTTCTAAATCCGGCCGGCGGATGATCCGGGAATCAGCATGTTTTTACATGAGTAGAATGTGTCCTTTGATTTAAAATGCATCTCTGGGTTATTTGTGGGGCATAGGAATTCATTCACTTCCTCCAAAAAATATAGTCTGGCCCCCCACAAGGTCTGAGCGACAGTGGACCAGCCCCCTCCTGAAAAAGTTTGCTGACCCCTAGTCTAAGACCTAGTGACCTCAGTAACCTGCTCTTGTGGCATATCTCTTCTGAAAATGTTGTCTTTGTAAGTGGTACTGTAGTCTTTGCATGCTGTGCCTTGAAAAACCAGTGCCAAAGGAACAAGGTCCCTAACACTGTGCTGTACTATATATATTGTGCCAGTAGTGATTCTCTTGGAGCAGATGTGAAATTATTTCTTCTGAATCACTAATGTCAATCTCAAGGGCTGCTAATGCAACCGATGTGTGGTGGAATAATCTGAAAACATCGTTTTTACTTAACACAAGATTCCAACCAACTCCTTGAATTACTTTTGTTCTATTTCAGGCCATATTCAGCAAGTGGCGTGGAGAGGTTGAAAACAGGCAAACGCAAACCCCATAGTCTGCTCAGACAGAAGTGTGGCTGGTGTGGCTAGTTACATTAAGCATGGAGCTGAGAATGTTAACCAATATGACATTTTCCAACAGATGCCTAAACCACAAATTGAGCTAACTGAAATGAACAGAACAAAATAGTCCAACTCCATTTCTTCCCTAAAGCTGAGCCTATGTTGTCTTCTCAAGCATAAAGGAGAAAAATGCCTAATGTACAAAAGACCTTTTGAAGGACAATTGAATAATTGTGCCTCTAGTATTTGCTACCTTGGAGCTATAAAAGGGGAAAAGTTAAGGGTATGTTTGAAAATGTGTACACACACACAATCTATGTCAGGGTCATAACAAAGGCAGCTACTGCTGGATTTAGCAAAGCAAAAAGAGCTCTGCTTTCACCCTGAGAAATGAATAAGTTCGTTATTCCGACAGAATTTTTTTTAGTAAGGTGTGTGTGCTCTAGTATAATAAGTAATACATAATAAAATGCAGATTCTTACAGCAGCATGGAAAGAGGAGAAAATTGGCAACAGGCTGTGTAGAACACAGAGAGCGCATAAATTCTGAACCTTTTCTCAAAGATAGCTCTCAATCCTGCCCACCCTGCGAGATCTTCACTTCCCTGCCTTTCACTCAAGGTCCTTCCATCGACTACCTTCTACTTTCATGCAGGTGTAGTCTTTGACCCTCAATGGTGGCTCATAGTGGGAGACCCAGGTGTCTGTCCTTGGAGCTTCCTGTACAAAAAGTCACATTAAGTTGTGATTTTTCGCCCTAGATGGTTTCTATGAGAGAATGTGTCCCTCCAGCTGAAGGTTTGTCTCCCTTCTACTAAAGGTTACATCTTCATCCCAGTCCTCTCTATTGTACATCAGTGAGGTCCGCGGCAGTAGATCAGACAGTAAAACAACCTGTCAGTTTCAGCTCTGTTTCTCATTTTTCCAGTCTGAAATTTAATTCTCTACATTTTGCAGCAATTTGCTTTAAAAAAAAAATCACCATGACAAATCATCAGGATTTTAGTACAAATTTCCCCTAATAAACATATTTTAAATGCAGTTTTGACATGAATGTTTTGCAAAAGCATTTGGCTAAAATAATGTATTTGTGTGTGTTATTTTCACTAATATCTTCATTTTAATTCACATTTTCCCAATATATGCCCTTTTGTAAACATTTGTATTGCAAAATTCGTGCAAATTTCAAAGGCTGGCTAGTTCACATATTGTTTTAAAAAGCGAAAATTTGACAGATTTGTCTTTACAAGCCTAGTGAACTGAATTTTTCTTCTATCTCTATGTAAGTGATCAGCTGAAGGAAAGCCCAACTACTCTGGCAAGAAGTGGATCAATTCGATCCATTCAAGAGCTCTTGAGACAAAATTGAAAGGCTGAATAGAAGGGCACATTTAGCTTTAAATGCCTTCCTAGTGCCAGAGAATTAAACGGTACTGCACTACAGAAAGACTGCATGGCAGTGAAAATGTTAGATTGGATGAACTGAATTCTGTTTCCTGAGCAGTCGTTGGACTTATAAAAGGTATATTCTCACATGGATTGAGTTTGGGAAATGTTTGGAAGATGCATAGTGATGTTTTTAATTGGCTGCCTTGGTGTAAAGTTGACGGAGGGGAATTGCAGCCCTTTTTTGCCATGCAAGGTACTATTTTGAATTTTATGCAGCCGCAGTAATAGAAGCAGCTCTTCTCTCTCCAAAGGGTGATCTTATCATCAATATTAATTATCTGCAGAAGGGTTAAGAGATCATCTGATGTAGATAGCCCAGCTAAATGAAAATTCCTGTAACGCTGCAATGAAGAGGGTTTTTACTACAGACAGTTAGGCTGCACATAATATCTTCATTAGAAGCAGAAGTTCCAGCTTGGTTGATCACTTTGTTTTCTGCTTCATTTCCTATCAGTAGTGTAAATACCAGCACCCGAGTGTTAAATATATGTGCAGAGCGTTTCAATGTACAGAGAGACATTTATGATGTTTTCTACTGTGCTGTTGGTGTTAAGTACGCTCTAGTCACTAAGCAAATATCAGTGTGATGATTTAGGCCAACATTATTACTGAAAGGTGTTCTGGGGTAGTATGTGGGTGAATCATCAACTTAGTAAGAATTAGCTAGTAAGTTCACATCAATGTGTAATATTCAACAGCCTCACAACTCTGCTTCTTCAGTCACATCCACAACATAAATTTAAAGCATTATTATACCACTTTAATGGTCATTGAGAATCCTGGAAATGGTAGTTTAAGGGTGTTTGGAATTGCAGCTCTGTGGGGTCAGCGATACAGTTCCTTGGTTCTTTATTGTCCATCATTTCTTCAGTTCATGGACAGCTTTGTACAGCCACTCTTTCTCTTGCCAGCCTCCCTATTGCTCATAGCATGCAGTCCGTAGGCCTTAAATGCTATGAAGTTCCTTAGAATCATAGAATCATAGACACTCAAGTACATTAATATCAGATGTCCTCCGAGACTTCCGGTTCCGGTCGCGGACGGTGAGGAAGCGCGGAAAGCCACGCAAAGGCTTTCTGAGTAATTCGGAGATTTTGGGGCGTCGCAAGGGCACTGCGCCCCCCAAAAAATAAAAGTCCAGGGGGGGACCCCTGGAGGAAGGTCTCCCGGCAGCGTGGAGCGGCGTTCTCGCCTCTGCGGCTCACTCTCCCTGGTGAAGAGCGAGTTCAGGGCGGGGCCGCAAGCGCAACAGGGGAAAGTCCCGTCTCCGAGTTACGATGCCTCAGGCTTCCACCGAGAAAGGCGACGAACCTTCACAGGCTTAAAATGGACACCCCTTCGTGACTGGATTTAAGAGAATACTGAAGTCAAGGGTTACAGATGGGTGAGTCCTGGTCGGTATAGCTTTTTTTTATGTACGGATCCCACCCGGCGGAGAGCGAAAATGGCGCAGGTTTCAGAATCGCAGGCAGCGAGCGAAGGGGAGTAATTACTATTGGCCGAGCTGTATAAGCACGGAGCGAGGAGAGATACCTTTTTCAACAAGATTTAACGAACCTTTGTTTATGGAACGTTATAAAACTGCGTGCCTCTGTTGAACTTCTACGGTTTGAAATTCAGCGCAGGTTTTATTGGTGGACTTAGGTTTGGGACTATGTTTGGACTCTGATTTTTGGGACTTTGATTTGAGGTTATTGCTAAAGGTCTGGCGGGCTCTTTAACTGCCCCCCAATAGAGACATATAACAGAACGGGGAATCAAGACAGGAAAAATATTGAGGGGACAGAGACAAGAAGCAACCGCGGACATTCTTGTCAGGACGTCGATTGTAAAGAGTTTGCAACGAACTTTTATTAAAGACATTGGAGACACACGAAGAAACTTTATAAGAAAGAACTCCATAACTTTAACTTTATAACTTTATAAGAGAGCTGTGTAAAAGACGCTGAAAGATAGATAATTGACTAAAGCACTCTAAATTACCCTCCCCCACTTTAGCCGACCTAAGTGGTTTATTGTTTAGTATTCATTGGTTGCCTCCCCCTCCCCCACGGTTTCTTCACCCCACCTCCATTTGCTTCTCCTTGGTTATAGTTACATCTGACTCTTGACTCCTTCTGCCCCTATTACCTCCTCTGTAACCTTACATATCCATCTTACCCTTAACCCACCTCCCCCCCCTCCGCCTCTCATTAATATTAGGAACTGACTCACCTCCTCAATATCCCAAAAAGGGGAGGAACATTTACTGAGGTACTTGGTTAAGTCCTCAGGTGTTTACATTTACTGTGATACTTGGCTAAGTTTTTAAGCGTTGGTAACTGTGGAGGGACAATTAATATAGGTCTGGGAAAGTTATATAGAGACCCCCCAGTGGGATCGGAAGGAACGTTAACCTTCAAATTAATTGGAATATTTAATTGGCATAATTATTTGAGATTGTAGATTAGAATTGGCTTTCATATCTGGAATTGTACTAGAACTTCATCCTTCTTTTGGTCCCCCCCTGTGTGTAATTTAGACCAAGGTCAACTATTGGTCAGCAGCGGAGGGTGATACGTACAACCCCCTGGAGAGAAGAGACGAAGTGTCGCAGATTGTAAACCCCGGGCTACATATCTCGGATTGCATACTTGGTTTAACCAGTTAGGCTAGACGGAAAGGTTCCACAGTGTGGGAGTAAGGAAATTGTGAGCCCCTAAGGGGAGAGAATACAACATTAGAAGAACATAACAGGGAATTAGGAAAAATGCAGGGGAAGAACAGGAAAAGGGGAGGAGGGGGAACACCAGGTGAAAGAAAAGTATCCAGACAGGAAGAAATCAAAGATTTAGATTACTTGTGGTTAAAAATCAAAGAGGAATTTAAACAGAATGAAAGTCATATAGAAAATAAATTAGAAGAAATGCAGGAGACGATAGACAGGAGAATAGAGGGAGCAATAGGGGAGCTCTCGAATAAAATCCAAGAGCTAGCGCTTAAAACAAAGACAGTTGAGGAGACTAACAAAAAAATTCAAAAAGACTTGAGGGAACAGAAAAAGGAGACGGAAAAAGTGAGGGGAGAGATGAGAGAGTTGAATAAGGCACAGGAGCAGATTTGGGACAATATCGCGATGACAGAAATGCGACAGAGACAAATGCAATTAAAATTTAGAGGAATAGAAGAAGAAATGAAAGAGAACATTAAGGAGAGAATAATTAAGGAACTAGCAAGGTGGTTAGAGATGAATGAAGAGGAAGTCGCTTGTACGGTTGAAAACGCCTTTAGGATTAAAATGAGAACATACCAGAACAGGGCTAGCAAACCTCTTGGGGACTGCTTAGTAGTGTTTAACTCAACAGGAATGAGAAATTTGATACTTAAAACGAGCTACCATAAAAAACTAATAATAGGCGGCAGACCAATTATAGTCCTTAAAGAAATTCCGGTCAGACTGTTGCGCAAAAGGGAGGGATATAGACAAATAACAGGCGCCTTGAGAAGAAACAATATACAGTTTAGATGGGAATTTCCCGAAGGAATTGCTTTTTTCTTCAAGGACAAGAGATTCAAACTGACCAGCTTACCAGAAGTAGAAAAGTTCCTGAGAAGATACGAGAAAGAGCTTGGTAAGATGGAGGATAGAGTAACAAATAGAAAGGGTGATGGAGATGGAGGGGCGCGGGGGGAGGAGAGGGAGGGGGTGGAGAGGTGGAGGAGGAGGAGGGCGCAGCGGAAGAGGAGGGGACAGAAGAAGAGGAAGGAATAAGGAACTGATAGTTAGATACAAATCGGCGTCCAATTTTAACAATGTCTTTAACTTTTCTATCTTGGAATGTTAACGGTTTGAATGAAAAATCAAAAAGGAATAAAATAGAGAAAGTTTTGAGGAATAAAAAATGTGACGTGGTTTGCTGTCAAGAAACCCATGTAGCTAAAAAGCACAAACATATATTGGTCAACAAAAAGTTGGGAATGGAGTTTATTAATTCGGATGTGAATAAAAAAAGAGGGTTGGTGATTTATACTAAAGAGAAATTGGACCCTAAAATAATTTGCAAAGATGAGGAGGGGAGGATCTTGGGGATTCAAATCACCCATCAAGGGGAAAAATTTAATGTTGTAACAATTTATGCCCCTAATACAAACCAAACGGTATTCTTCAAAAAATTGGAACAAATATTATTAGAATTAGAAAACCATAAACTAATTTTATTAGGAGACTTAAATGGAGTTCCTGAACCCGAGATAGATAGAAGCGAAAAAATAAGGAAAGGGAAACAAGGGAAACTTCCAAAAACCTTTAATGACCTCCAAGAGAATTTGGACCTGACTGACATTTGGAGGTTTAAAAACCCAACAGGAAGACAATTTACGCACTTTTCGGGACCACACCAAAGCTGGGGAAGAATAGATCAGATTTGGATCTCCAGCGAGCTTACGATAAGATCTGCGAAGTGCGAAATAGAGCCTAGAAC
Source organism: Podarcis siculus (assembly GCA_034642415.1). Lineage (NCBI taxonomy): Eukaryota > Metazoa > Chordata > Lepidosauria > Squamata > Lacertidae > Podarcis > Podarcis siculus. Next base: position 1,305,565 of record JAXCMG010000095.1, on the reverse strand, counting down.
GCTCTCAGACCACAACTCAATTCTCCTGGAAATAAAGTGTAAATCACTAGGACCATATAGATGGAGAATGAACGATTATTTAATGGAGCAGGATGAGATTATCGATAAAGCAAAGAACACCTTAAAAGAATACTTTGACCTGAACCTGAATAGAGAAACTAAAATCAATGTTGTCTGGGATGCAAGTAAAGCAGTACTCAGAGGCTTCCTGATTCAACAGAATAAATATAGAAAGAATATAAGAGAGGCAAAGAAGGAAGAAATAATTAAACAACTAAAAAACGCAGAAGGGAAGTTGACAAGGAACCCTGGGGATGAGAAGATCAAACAAACCTGTAGACTCCTACAAATCCAACATGAAACATTGTTAAATGAAGAAATAGAATGGGGAATAAAAAAGATGAAACAAAAGTATTTTGAGTCGGCAAACAAAACGGGCAAGCTATTGGCATGGCAATTGAGAAAAAGGAAAAAACAAAGTGTGATTAACAAAATTAAATCGGAAGGCCAAATAATAGAAGACCCCAGTGAAATAAAAGCAAAGTTCCTCCAGTTTTATGAAGCCCTATATAAAGGAAAGGATGATGAAGATATAAATGAGATAGGGAGGTACCTGGATAGGAATGGAGGGGAACAATTGACAGAGGAGGAAAAGGAATTCCTAAACGATCCAATAACGGTGGAAGAGGTCAGGTATGTAATTAGAAACATGAAATCCGGTAAGGCCCCAGGCCCAGACGGTCTCTCTTCAAAATATTATAAGACATTAGAGGAACAACTAGCCCCGATATTATGTAATGTAAGTAATAATATTTTGCAAGGTGGGGAACCTCCGGATTCGTGGAGAGAGGCGCATATTACAGTAATACCTAAAGCAGACTCGGACAGACTTGACATAAAAAACTACAGGCCAATATCTTTGCTTAATAATGACTATAAGATCTTTGCAGGGATAATGGCGAACAGACTAAAGAAATGTTTGAACAAAACAATACATAAAGACCAAGCCGGATTCCTGCCTGGAAGGCAACTAAAGGATAATGTGAGACATGTAGTTAATATAATTGAATACTTAGAACTTAGAAACGATGTCCCGGCTGCGTTAATCTTCATAGACGCCGAAAAGGCTTTTGATAATGTTTCGTGGAACTTCCTATTAAAAGCGATGGAAAAGATAGGAATAAGAGGACCATTCCTAGAGGGCATAAGAGCTATCTATACAGACCAAAGGGCAAAACTGATCATCAATAGCAATCTAACAAATTCGTTTACAATAACAAAAGGTACAAGACAGGGGTGTCCGTTATCACCCCTGTTATTTATCATGGTCCTGGAGGTTATACTGAACAAAATAAGAGAGACACCTGAAATAAGAGGGATCAAAATTGGCACAAAAGAATACAAACTAAAGGCATATGCCGACGATTTAATAATATCAGTAGAAGACCCCATAAAAGGAATAAATGTAGTTATTGAGTTACTGGAGGAATTTGGAAGACTATCTGGGTTCAAATTAAATAAAACCAAAACAAAGATGTTGGTAAAGAATGTAGATGAGAACTCAAAAAATAAGATTGAAGATGAAACGGGGATAAAGATAACAAAAAAGGTTAAATATTTGGGTATTTGGGTCTCCCCAAAAAATATAAACCTAGTGGAGGACAACTATAATAGAATCTGGAGGGAGTGTAAAAAAGATCTAGACAGCTGGAATAGATTACAGCTTTCTTGGGAGGGGAGAATGGCTGCCATCAAAATGAATATTCTCCCAAGAATGATATTCCTATTTCAAAATATCCCGGTAGTCAGAGGTACATCAATGTTTAAGGACTGGCAGAAGACCCTGTCAAGATTTATTTGGCAGGGCAAAAGAGCCAGAATTAAATTTAAGCTGCTCACCGACAAAAGAGAAAGAGGGGGGTTCGCGGTCCCAAATCTGCAACTATACTATGAGGCTTCGTGCCTCTGCTGGATTAAAGAATGGATAGTCCTGGATAACACCGACCTACTGGACCTGGAGGGCTTTAATGCCAGATTTGGGTGGCACGCGTACTTATGGCACGATAAGGGAAGTGTCCATAAGGGTTTTTCAAATCATATAATAAGAGGGGCGCTGTTAGAAGTATGGAATAGATGTAAGAGGTTAATAGAAAAGGACACCCCTTGGTGGCTGTCACCCATCGACATTTTAGCCAATAAAAAACTAAATATGGAAGGTAAAAGATTGACGTACACAGACCTTCTGATAAGTTTCGATAAAGGTTGGAAACTTAGGTCCTATGAAGAGCTAAAAGATAAATTATCGGGGTGGCTACAATATCATCAAATTGGGGCCCTTTGGAATGAACATAAAAAAGTCGGAATGAGCAAGAATAAGTCCAAGTTTCAACTGGAAATATTAGAAGGGAATACAAAACTCCTAACTAAAATGTACAACCAATTATTAGATTGGGACACCATGGATGAGGAGGTTAAAGAGGTTATGATTAAGTGGGCTATAGATTTGGGATATCCCCTAGATTACGAAAGATGGACAAAACTCTGGAACAAAGACATGAAATTTACAGCTTGTGTCGGACTCCGAGAGAACATAGAAAAGATGATGTACCGTTGGTACATCACCCCAACGAAGTTAGCAAAGATGTATAAAACTGGGGATAAGACCTGCTGGAAATGTAGGAAGAAAGAGGGAGACTTCCACCACATGTGGTGGACATGCGAAGAGGTGAAAAAGTT
>JAXCMG010000095.1:1278417-1302819 GCA_034642415.1 Podarcis siculus | reverse complement strand
ACTGTTAGCAAAGAAGTGGAAAACACCTAACATCCCAACAATCAGAGAATGGCAAACCAAGTTAATTGAGTATATTGAACTAGCAATAATGACGCAGAAGATCAGGCAGCAGAAAAATACCAAATTTATTAATGAGTGGAACAAATTTTTTGTATATATGGAGACAACTTTAGGGAACATTGAAATCTCAGTAGGCATAATATAGAAACTGTGAGGTAGTGATAACGGTTATTATAGATACTGCTGAAGATATTGTTGAAATACAGCTCGCGCCGTGGTGGTGGGAAGTCAGAGAATGATATAGACCTAAGTAATGATCCAGTACTTAGATGGTATGGATTTTGAACTTGGTTTTCTGTTTATTTCTTTTGTTTTGTTTTCTTTCTGTTTGCTTTTATGGATGAAATAATCTGTATGTGTGTTTTTTTTTTAACTATTGGAATAACAATAAAGTTTATAAAAAAAAAAAAAGAATCATAGAATCATAGAGTTGGAAGAGACCACAAGGGCCATTGAGTCCAACCCCCTGCCAAGCAGGAAACACCATCAGAGCACTCCTGACATATGGTTGTCAAGCCTCTGCTTAAAGACCTCCAAAGAAGGAGACTCCACCACACTCCTTGGCAGCAAATTCCACTGTCAAACAGCTCTTACTGTCAGGAAGTTCTTCCTAATGTTTAGGTGGAATCTTCTTTCTTGTAGTTTGGATCCATTGCTCCGTGTCCGCTTCTCTGGAGCAGCAGAAAACAACCTTTCTCCCTCCTCTATATGACATCCTTTTATATATTTGAACATGGCTATCATATCACCCCTTAACCTCCTCTTCTCCAGGCTAAACATGCCCAGCTCCCTTAGCCGTTCCTCATAAGGCATCATTTCCAGGCCTTTGACCATTTTGGTTGCCCTCCTCCTTCAAACTCAACTTTCTGATAATCCCCGTCACACCTAAGTTCCCCGTCCCCTCTGGCTTTCCTTGCTTTCTCTTTCTTAGTCTATATGCCCTACTCTTCTTTTCAGATTACGGACCTTAGCTCGGCACTCTGTGTCCCTTCGTTTTCCCTTTGTCCAGTGATCTCCTCCCTCTCTCTGACCTGCTCCTGTCCCTAACAGCTGTGCAAGGCTTTAGTGCCCGCCAAACAGATAACCTCCCTTCCCTCACAGAATGTGAACTGCACTTCCCTGGGCAATTGGAATGTTTGTGAATCAGTTCAGCCAATCAGTGCCAAGGCTTCACTGCCACAAGTGTGACACCCTGAGCTTCTTGACAGAAAGTTGGCCATGCTTGAAAGAAATGATGCAATGCAATAATACTATACAAGATGGATTTAGTTATGCTGCTCCACGCTTGGCCATGCTGCTCTTATGGTTATGTGGCAAGTCTAGTGTCGTAACGCATTGCTGTTTCTGTGGCTCGGAATTATCTCAGGAAGCCTTAACATTCATATTTAAAGGAGTCTAGCAGAAGCGTACCAGCATTTGGCAAGTTTACTGATGAAGCTACACCGCTTGTCATTTTTCATGGTTCAGTTTTCATTTAGTAGGTCATGTAATACTTCCCTTCAGCCATACAACCCTAAGCAAAGAATGTGTGTCAAATGCCAAATTTTTGCACACATATGCCAAATAAATGCACAACAATCTACAAGACAACATGATTGCACTTTATAACCTAAACAGGTGCTGTTATCCACCAGTATCTGTTCTGAAGTTTATTCCCAGTTCTTTAATCATAACTGAAAATATGAAATGGAATTCAGATTTGAAGAAGTGAAGAGTAGACTTTAAAGCATAAGATTTAGATTATATTTCTGACCTGATCAAGATGTCTGAATGTGTTCAATCTCACATCTATAGCTAGCCTGGTTGCTTGGTCACTTCAAATATTGAGAGGGTATATAATGCTCCCAAGAGCAAATGTATAAATACATGATAGAAGAAAGATAACAAAAGATTGTGTAAGACTGAAGAAGTTTAATCATACCCCAGAATGCTGGTAAATACTTCTCTTGATTCTAAGATTTTGACGCTGCTAGTTCAGATGCAGCGGGACGCGGGTGGCGCTGTGGGTAAAAGTCTCAGCGCCTAGGGCTTGCCGATTGAAAGGTCGCGGTTCGAATCCCCGTGGCGGGGTGCACTCCCGCTGCTCAGTCCCAGCGCCTGCCAACCTAGCAGTTCGAAAGCACCCCCGGGTGCAAGTAGATAAATAGGGACCGCTCCGGCGGGAAGGTAAACGGCGTTTCCGTGTGCTGTGCTGGCTCGCCAGATGCAGCTTTGTCACACTGGCCACGTGACCCGGAATTGTCTCCGGACAGCGCTGGCCCCCGGCCTCTTGAGTGAGATGGGCGCACAACCCCAGAGTCTGTCAAGACTGGCCCGTACGGGCAGGGGTACCTTTACCTTTACCTAGTTCAGATGCATTTTTGGGGCACACTAAACCATAGCTTCTCTTTACCAAACTACATGCTTAATATAAAAAGTAAAAGTAAAGGTGAAGGTCCCCTGGAGGTTAAGTCTAGTCAAAGGCGACTATTGGGTTGCAGCGCTCATCTTGCTTTCAGGCCGAGGGAGCCGGCATTTGTCCACAGACAGCTTTCCAGGTCATGTGGCCAGCAGGACTAAACTGCTTTTGGTGCAACGGGACACCGTGACGGAAACCAGAGCGCACAAAAACACCATTTACCTTCCCACCACAGCGGTACCTGTTTATCTACTTGCACTGGTGTGCTTTAGAACTGCTAGGTTGGCAGGAGCTGGGACCGAGCAATGAGAGCTCACCCCGTTGTGGGGATTCAAACTGCCGACCTTCTGATCAGCAAGCCCAAGAGGCTCAGTGGTTTAGACCACAGTGCCATCCGCATATAAAGGGTAGTTTCGCCCTGAGTTTGCCTCAGGCACTGATAGCCTTATGGGCCCATTTTCCAAAGCCAGCATAGGACTTCACTGCCAGAGATCTCCCCTTGTAATTCCTTCATGTTGGCTGCCCATGAACCCTCCGAAGTTTCTACAGGCCCTGACTTGTTAGAACACAGCACTATGGCATCTAAATCATAATCCTCTACTTCTGATAATATGGTAAAATGGCTTATTGAGAAAACTTGGGTTATGTATAGGTAGCATATAATGGCACATCCACAGCCATTAAAAAAAATTGATCAGGAAAACACAACAACAGATTAATTATTGCACTTACTAAGTAATATAAGAGCCTACGCATTACATTAAATGTGCCAATTTGCAATACACACATGTCCCACTTACTGAACACAAGGTGCTTCCTGGGAGCCATTTGTTAGGTCAGTGTTTGCATTAAGAATTCACAATTTCCATTGATTCTTATGGGGAAATTTCTAATGTGTTCCCCAACTCGAAATTTTGACACCAAGCTAAAGGAACCCTGGGAAAACCCAGGAAAAAATGCTCTGATTTGTCTGATTGCTCCCCCTCCCTCTGTTCCTTAGCCAACCAGCAAAAGGCAAACAAGGAAGTAAAAAATGCTCAGTTTGGATTTTTTAATCTGTGATGTTTATCGTGAAGGATACTAATTCCTTGTTATCTTATAAGTGAATTTTCGCATAGTAAATGTTCATGAAGTGGGACCTGTGTATATGTGTTTTGCTTTCCTCCTTTAAATAGCAGCCATGTTTTTTAGAAGGGGGGAATTAAGAACCTGTTTTACACGGGGTGGACCTGCCATTGGGCAGGTAGTTTTTCTGCTGTGAGGGGAGAGTGATTTTAATCGGGACCATGGCATGGAAGGAAAGAGTTAACTCCAGTCTGCGGTTAAACCATGGCTTCTCTTGACAAACTACATGCTTAATATAAAGGGTAGTGTGGCTCTGAGTTTACATGTGCAAACCCTGATCATTATTGTTGCCTTTACAGTGACAAATCTTACAGGACTAACCCAGAGTACAACATAACATTAGGAAGCAGTTTGTAAAAGGAAAGACGTAAGTAATTCAACAAAATGGTTAACAATTCTTCCTCTACTCTCTCATATAACATATTCTCTGTTTAATTCATCTCTGCCAAGGAAACATTTAGAAGTCAAAAAAAATCAGCAACTCTTAAGTTCTACAGCGTTTTTACACCCATGGTGATGGGTTGTGCTGCTTATATTCTACAAGAATAAGAAACCTTCATTCTACTGCCTTGGCAGACTTGCAACGTGACATTTTTCAAGTGTTATTAGTATTAGCCCCTAATAAGTGTCTTAATAATCAGGATTAAATTATCAGATCATGACATAGCATCCTTAACTAGGGGATACAAGTTGGAAGGGAATCTAGACATGAATAAATTCCTGGCTTTGGTGGGAAATATTCCACTGGGGCTTCCATTCTTCTGTTAAGATGAATGTTTTTCAGGCCTTTGAGGGCAGATTTTCCAAACTACTGTATTTTAGCAATGAGATTTGTTTACAATTCTTCAGATCCCCAAAGATGAATAGCTTGTATTTGTGGAGCTCCTCCAAAATAGGCTGCCTTTTTTATTTTTAAGAGGAAGGAGCTGTTTTTGCCAAAGCACAATAGAGCTTGTTATTGCCTTGTGTGTTTTAATAATTATAAAAAAGAGGTTTGTTTTCAAGAGATGAGCAGTTTCCTTCTGAACAAAACTGTCTCCCCACATCTCTTCTAAACAAGGACACTCAATTATTTGTTTTTGTTTTTTTTTAAGAGATTTCAAGGCTCGCTGTTTAAGTGATGTCCAGCTCAGGATCACTGACAACTTTCCGGTGTCTTTTCAAAATATTCATGTTATTGTGATTTTTCAAGGGAAACTGCAGGTTGTGTGTGTGCATGTAATGGGCATTTTGTTTAAGGCAAAGCAGTTTTCAGGAGGAACCTTTAAAAGTGTAAATTTAATATGCATAAAATCCGATGTTTGAATGCATTGAATTTAACATGCTATGTAGAGGGTTTGCATTAGGCATAAGAGGTTTGTCTTTAGGTAAATGTGGAAAGGTGATGGCTTGGCCTGATTGATGACTTATCCTGGAAGCCCAAGCTGCAATCTCTGTAAGCAGGAAGGTGAAACCTGAGAACCCAGTGTCTTAGTCAGTCCATTGGACCCAGCAGCAGCAGAAGCAAGCAAGATGCTTGCAGATGATCTCTCTCTGGGACCAGAAAGAGGAAAGTTATTGGACGGAATTAAGGACTTAAAGACGACTGGACCACATTGCCAGTTTAAGAGCAATGTGTTACTTTGTATTTTGTAACTAGTTTAATACTATTTCCAGTAAAGCTCTGAAACTCATTCTTGTAGTGAAGAGCAAATTCAATTCTACTCTGCACAAGGTCCAGATGAGGGATTCCCTTTGCAGAGACAGGAGGGATTGTGTGGAAGACATTTATGAGTAAATTTGAGGGTGGGATGTTATATTTTATATAATGAAACATCCAATTAACTTGCAAATATTAGTGTCTGAAGACGCTAAACTCATCGAGTTTACACAAATTTTACACCGACCAGTGAGTGGCAACACACTCAAATTTTTGTGGGGTTGTTAAATTGTCTCTGATCCTCTTTTGTTCTGTTTATGCTGACAAGCTGATCATTGCTCATGAGGGAAATAGAAAGCAAAAGAGGGGCATTTGGTACTGTGAAAAATAAATTTCTAGCCAATGAAGGTTTTACATTCTTGTTAAACCCGATGGAAGCAAACCTTGTGTGCGAAAATGGCCTGAAAGAAAGCAACATTTACACAGTTGATGATTTCTTGAGAGCAAGCCAGAGCATTTCACAAATCAGCCTGAAAGGTTTTTATCCTGTTTTGCACTCTTTTCTGTGTTTTTTCGATGGCATTGGCCTTGAGTAGCATGGTATTTATGAGGTTGTTAATCTGTGCTTTAAGTCCCCAAACACAAAATTAATTCTAGAGGAGGAGACGGAACAAATTACAGATGACTCATTTGTAGTGTGGTTTCAGGATAATTTCTGCCTTTTGCCAATTCATCTGTCACCAAGATGTCTCATGGTTTTCTACATGGCTTTTGGGGGCTTATATAAAATGGAGACGGACCGATAGTAACAAGTGATATCACGAGAGTAATGAGGTAATTGCTCTTTTCTTGTTGCCTTTCTTTTTAGTGTTTCCAAAGTAAATCTTTAGTTAAAAATCTTTTCAGAAAGGTTCTTGAATTACTGTGGTATCCACAACAGCAGATGGTTTTAATGGACAAGACATAAGAGTATCTTATTCAGACTGAGTACAGGTATTTGCTACTGCTTCTTCTGAAAGGTCACCGGCATAGCTGTCAACTTTTCCCTTTTCTTGCGAGGAATCCTATTTGGAATAAGGGAATTTCCCTTAAAAAACGGGAAACGTTGACAGCTATGGTCACCAGACTTTCAAGAGGACTAGTATTTATAACGGGGAGCTGGTTTTCCAAAGAGAGTAAAGTAGCTGGGCCTCGCATTTCAATTTAAACAAATTTCTTATCATATGAATCTTCCAGCAAGATAGGGGGCCCTACAACCCAGATTGCTACTCCAAAAGGCATAAATTCTAGTGTAACGTGCCTCCCTTTGAAAAAGAAATCTAAATGCTACAATCAATGCAGTTTGTTGGCTCCACATTATGGACATGCTTTCTACTCTTGTTTTCCATTTACAATGATGGCATTCTTTTAAATAAACAAACAAACAAACAAACTCAGGAAAATGTACATGGTCAGGATCCATGCTATTTTTCTAGAAAAAGAGGTGCTATAACTCACTATGAACACCTCCCTTGTTCTTTTATAACGGCAATGGTGCCCACATGAGAGGTGCCCTGGTTAGGATATTTTGGGCTGCAGGCTGCTCAACGAGTCCAGGACATAAGCGGTGCATAACTTTTACTTAAACTATTTGGAATTATCATTTAAAAAAATTTAAGGGTTTTCCAATTGTTATTGAATTGTGTGTGCATCTGCAGCAGCACAACTGGACACCTTCATCTGCCCCAGCTGCAGCAAAACATGTCTCTCCTGTATCAGTCTCTACAGCCATAGCAGGCCCTGTAACCTTCCAACAGTCTGACTTCATCCCCAAGGGTGCATTCCTCCATTGTCCCGAGACAGATGGATGTCAACAACTGAATATTTCTTATTTCTATGTAGGCCATGACTGGTGAACCAGACATTCTGGCTACACTATGTGTGGGCCATTTGACTTTGGTGCAAGGCCTTCCAATTCCATGTATGTTCACCATGTTCATCAATACGAAAATTGACATTGACCTTTTGAGAGTATGATGGGACATGGTGGGTCCAAGCTTTCTTAATGACTTCATACCAAAAAACCAACCAGTAAAAACAACAACAATAGCACTAATTTTGATGGGAGGTCAGTGCAGATATAGCAGAATTCAACAATGTCCCCTCACACGTTTTCGCTTTGATTCCTGGTTCTTCATGCTCTGGTGCTGCTTTGCCACAGTTTAATCCCAGCAAGTTTGCTGTTAAATCAAATATGAAAATGAAAAGGATATTGCCTCAAAATAGTGCCATCAGTAGGACGGGGGAGGAATTTGATTCAGTTTGTATTTGAAGCCAGATTTCAAATGATAATTGGTTCACAGCCATTTGCACTTTTCAGAACTTGGTGACGCAGTTCCCCAACCAAGCAATGCCACAAATATTCATGTATTAAGGGAAACTGTGCATAACAATATATAAAATAACATGAATACATTATATTAATGGAAATGGCTTGCAAAAATGTGTACATTAGTCAAAACTGCATCTAAAATGTGTTTATTGGAGAGCGTAAATCCCACTAAAATGCTAAAGAATTGTCATGAGATTTTTTTTAAAAAAAATAATAATCACAAATTGCCACAGAAATGTGAAGAGTTGAATTTAAGACGGGAAATGAGAAACAGACAGAACCTAAAACATTTCATGGGGAATAATTTGTAATATTCTAGCAGAATCTGCTGGACCCTTGCAGACGTTGTTTTATACTCTCTGTTCTGTTTCAGCATCAACCTGCAATTCTGTTTTCAAAAGTTTAAAGAGGAGGAGATTAAATCCACATCATTTTAGCAAGCGACCTTTTTCTGAGACTCTTTCACCAGTGAGGCCTTTGCACAGTTGAATGTCTGATACTGAAAGCGCTTCCCACTGTTCCTGTATCAATTCCGAATTAAGTGAACTCTAGTGAACTTTGTCTCGGCCCCATAGTTTTGATTTCTTTCTTCTAATGCTAAATGGGGGGAAACCTCCCTGAATAAGTGTTCTATAGGGCTGACTTCTATAAGCAGAGTCACGCTGAATTAAACAGTTCTCACCGAGGTTTTACTCCTCAGCTTCTCCCTCTTCTTACTACAAGTTCACAGCGCTAAGCATAGCGCCCCCACTGGGATACTGTAAATTAGTAACAGTTCATAAACTGGGGAAACAAAGGCTAAGTTTACTTCAGGTGAAATGAAGTGCCACAATCAGCAAGGGAGTATTTAGTCGTCCTGCTGGGCCAGCAGCTGCTCTTGTCACAGGCTGTGACTTTCATCACTAGTGACATATAATGATGTCTGTCCACCACTCCGAACAGATCGAAGAGTTTAAGTGACCCATATTCTGTCCGTCACAGTGGGAGGGACTTTAGAAGTAAAGGCAGCTGATTTTTTTGCTGTGTGTGTGTGTGTGTGTGTGTGTGTTTTAAAGAACAGAACAGAAAAACACTGAACAGGAACGCTCCTTTGAGCTGCTTCACACTTTGGCGACCCTGCTGGGAACTGCATGTTTTCTGCAGAAATAAATTACAGAGGGTGGGAGAGGAGGAGGGGCTGTGGCTGACATAACACGGCCTTGCGCCTGGGAAGGAGCTTAACACCGCCACAACGCCAGTTTGGAGGCTTATTGTACCTATGTGCTATTTTCAGAACTAAGGACAACATGCTTGCTAAGAGGTGCGGCAGACCATGTTTTTGCCAGCAAGTTGTGGAAAACCAGAACAATTAAATCACAATGCCTTGAGAGTGAAAAAGCAGGCATGTTGTTGTTCAGTTGTTTAGTCGTGTCCGACTCTTCGTGACCCCATGGACCAGAGCACGCCAGGCACTCCTGTCTTCCACTGCCTCCCACAGTTTGGTCAAACTCATGCTGGTAGCTTCGAGAACACTGTCCAACCATCTCGTCTTCTGCCGTCCCCTTCTCCCTGTGCCCTCCATCTTTCCCAACATCAGGGGCTTTTCCAGGGAGTCTTCTCTTCTCGTGAGGTGGCCAAAGTATTGGAGTCTCAGCTTCAAAAAAGCAGGAATGGAGAGGTTTAAATATTGGTCGGCATCAAAGGAGATGCATTTTGCCTATAAATGATTAAGAATGCTGTCTTGACTCTTAGGTTGAAGGAGGGATTCCGTCTGTAACTCGGTTGATGAGAAGCATAACACTGAACAGGCAGCAGGTTGTTGTGGTGTAGATGAGGGATGGGAAACTTGTGGCCCTTCAGATGTTGTCAGACTCCAGCTCCCACAGATCCCAGCGAGCATGGCCAGCAGTCAGGGATGATGGTAGTTGTAATACCAGCATCCAAAGGGACACAGGTTCTGCATTCCTCTTACAATTAACAGAAGTTATGAGAACATAGCAAAGAAAGGTAGCTACATAGCCCCCCCATAAGGTGGTATCAGAGTCTTACTGTGCTAAGCAGGGCTACATAGCTGGATGTTTTGGGGCAGTTGTTCAGGCCCTTTGTTGTTGTTGTTTAGTCATGTCTGACTCTTCGTGACCCCATGGACCAGAGCACGCCAGGCACTCCTGTCTTCCACTGCCTCCCGCAGTTTGGTCAAACTCATGTTGGTAGCTTCGAGAACACTGTCCAACCATCTCATCCTCTATTGTCCCCTTCTCCTTGTGCCCTCAATCTTTCCCAGCATCAGGGTCTTTTCCAGGGAGTCTTCTCTTCTCATGAGGTGGCCAAAGTATTGGAGCCTCAGCTTCAGGATCTGTCCTTCCAGTGAGCACTCAGGGCTGATTTCCTTCAGAATGGATAAGTTTGATCTTCTTACATTCCACGGGACTCTCAAGAATCTCCTCCAGCACCAGAATTCAAAAGCATCAATTATTCAACGATCAGCCTTCTTTATGGTCCAGCTCTCACTTCCATACGGAATTCATCCAGTCCAGCCTTTCTCATGATGAATTCTGCATATAAGTTAAATAAGCAGGGAGACAATATACAGCCTTCTCGTACCCCTTTCCCAATTTTAAACCAACCAGTGATTCCATATTCAGTTCCAACTGTAGCTTCTTGTCCCACATAGAGATTTCTCAGGAGACAGATGAGGTGATCAGGCACTCCCATTTCTTTAAGAACTTGCCATAGTTTGCTGTGGTCGACACAGTCAAAGGCTTTTGCGTAGTCAATGAAGCAGAAGTAGATGTTTTTCTGGAACTCTCTAGCTTTCTCCATAATTAAGCATGGGTAATTAACCACAGTGGGGTTAACCACAGACTGAGCGTTACTTGGAGGAACAGTGAAAGAAAGAATATAGAGTGGTAGCTCTGGTTACAAATGCTTCAGATTACGGGCTCCGCTAACCTGGAAGTAGCTGCTCCTGGTTGCGAACTTTGCCCCAGGATGTGAAGAGAAATTGTGTACTAGAGGCCCCATTAGCGAAAGCGCGCCTTAGGATAAGAACGGTTTCAGCTTAAGAACGGACCTCCGGAACGAATTAAGTTCATAACCAGAGGTACCACTGTTCACTGAAATATGGGAGGAATGCGATTGGAGCTGGCAATCTCCTAAACCCATGCCCACCCAGCTATCTCCAATTCCGCCTTCCCCACCACCACCAATTGTGTAACTACATGTTCCCTCCAATGCCCTGCTCCAAGTTACATTAACATTCTACATTCCAAGCAACCTCTTCTTTTCCAAGCGTGACTCATTACTGGGGTATTCAACATAGAATGTGTTTTGTTTACAATGTCTCCGCCTTATATGGATGCTAAACCTACCAGGTGGCTTTTACAAGAGACCAAGGCTAATTTGCATACTCCCTCTTAATTAGGTTGGCTTCATTATAGATATTACCTTAAGTGTCAGTCCAAGCAGCCATGGCTAGAGGACCACATTGTAGCCATCTCATCCCATATTCAGAGGAAAGATGGAGTCCCTGCTGCTATACCTTCACCATCTGAGGAACACCTGTTTCACTTCCACTCCCTGTCTCCAACTGCTCTCCCCCCTCAGCTGTCTCAGAGTGAAACCTCTTTATTTGCTTGTGTTTCATTGCACATGAGCTCTTAGAGCTGGCAGTCTTGTAACCCAAGGCCTCCAAAGCTCACTATTTTGTAATCTGTATGGCAAGATGATTTTGGAACTTGATTTGAATAGGTGCTGCATTTTCTGAATGCTCATCTGAATAGTCTACATGATCCAGGGCCTAAACCAAACCGCACACATCTGTAACCAATAAAGTTGTGGCCTTATTTATCTCATTAACTCAAAATATTTGTGTCCATGTGTTAATTATCTAAAGCAGGCATGTCCAAAGTCCGTTTCGGGGGCCTAATATAGCCCTCCAGTCAGTTTAATCCGGCCCCTGTGGTAGTTTATTTCTTAGGGTAAAATCCTAAAAAACCCTCAACAACTTAGGGTTAACATAGAGGAGGGAGAAAGGCTGTTTTCTGCTGCTCCAGAGAAGTGGACACGGAGCAATGGATCCAAACTGCAGGAAAGAAGATTCCACCTAAACATTAGGAAGAACTTCCTGACAGTAAGAGCTGTTTGACAGTGGAATTTGCTGCCAAGGAGTGTGGTGGAGTCTCCTTCTTTGGAGGTCTTTAAGCAGAGGCTTGACAACCATATGTCAGGAGTGCTCTGATGGTGTTTCCTGCTTGGCAGGGGGTTGGACTCGATGGCCCTTGTGGTCTCTTCCAACTCTATGATTCTATGACTTCAATCCTAAAAAAAGCTCAATAAAAAGGTCAACAACTTTGGCTGGCCCTTTGTTTGGCCCCCACAGCCCTTCACTTCATCAAATCTGGCCCTCTTTGAAAAAAGTTTGGACATCACTGATCTAAGGGGAACTTTGCGCCCCGGGGCCTCGCCACACAAGTGTGCATTCTTTCACAGAAACACTTCCACATGCATAGAGACAGTTTGTACCTGCTGTGAAAAAGTCTACTGGAATGGTGGGAAGCTTGTGGCCCTCTAGATGTTGTCGAACTGCAACTCTCATAAGCCCCCAGTCAGCATGGTCAGGGATCAGGGATGATGAAGCCCAAAAATATCTGAAGGGCCACAGATACTCTACCCTCCTACAAGCTTACAGTACAGTGGTACCTCGGGTTACAGATGCTTCAGGTTACAGACACTTCAGGTTACAGACTCCACTAACCCAGAAATAGTACCTCGGGTTAAGAACTTTACCTCAGGATAAGAACAGAAATCACGCGGCAGCAGCAGGAGGCCCCATTAGCTAAAGTGGTACCTCAGGTTAAGAACAGTTTCGGGTTAAGAACGGACCTCCAGAACGAATTAAGTTCTTAACCCGAGGTACCACTGTAACTAGAAGCCTCCTTGACATTTTAATTCTGGCAAACCTGTAACACAAATGCAACGATGTAAGTTTTCTTGCCCACGTTTATGTTTATTCTAACAACGGGCACCCTTTAACTCACATTTCCATGAAAAGCAAATAATGAGCCTGTGCGTGATAAATGTTTTCTAAAATAGTAAACACATCTTGTTTCTAATGTTTCTGTGACAAATCAGCCTGGCACACATTTTAAGAAAAATTACTCAAAAGTCTGGCTGAGTTTGCTGTATTTGTTATAAACACTTTTAATGTTCAATTCCTCTTATCTGTCTAATACGCAAGAGCTTTTAGTCATCTGGCAAGAATATTAAATCATACCAATGCAAAGAGTGTTCAGTTTAATTCTCTCCCCCCCCCCAACAAATATTTATAGATACAAGGGTGGCCTTCAGATATACTGGCCATTATATTATTAATAGGAGTAGCATCAAGCAAATCAGGCCTGGGGGGCCTGCAGTTGCTCTCCAGACATTGCTGGACTACAACTGCCCCCACCCCTAACCATTGGTCATGCTGGCTTGGGTCTGATGGGAGCTTTAGTTCAACAATATCTGGAGGGCAGCCACAGGTTCCTCAGCCCTGAGATGAATGTTAAAACAGACCGTGGCAGGTTTTGTCTTTTCTGATAGGGGATTTTAGGTTGTTATATCAATTCAAAAGTTGTATTTGGTGATTAGGGTGACAGTTATAATGGGAGTAGAATGGGGCCTCCATAGGTGGCCTTATATATTACAAACTTTCAGTTTAATCCTACTCTTCTAAAGCAATTTTACACATGGCAATAAAACAGTATTAATAATTCTGTGAAAGCAGCTGGTGGTTCTAATCTGGCTCAGATTTTCACCTGAGCTCAGAAGCAATTTGGGGGCTTTAGCAGTGTATGTGTGAGAGAGTCTGCAGTCTATTTTCAGTCTGAAAATGATATTACAAAAAGTTAAGAACTCTGTCTAGTTCCATAAAGTGTAATTTCCCCCCTATGCTGGAACAGAGAAGCAAATTATGAACATGATCCTGTGTATATCTACTTAAAAGTAAGTCCAATTAATTGCAATGGGATTCATTTTCAGGTAAGTATCCTTGTAAAATCTTGTTTCTGCAATATAAACACCCCAAGTCGTCTGATTCTGTCTCTAGTCTTTGTGTCATTAGCTAGCTCAAGTAAGAGATTTAATTTGACACAGTCTCACCAGGGTTTTGACACGGGTGGCGCTGTGGGTTAAACCACAGAGCCTTGGGCTTGCCGATCAGAAGGTCGGCGGTTTGAATCCCGCGACGGGGTGAGCTCCTGTTGCTCGGTCCCTGCTCCTGCCAACCTAGCAGTTCAAAAGCACCTCAAAGTGCAAGTAGATAAGTAGGTACCACTCCAGTGGGAAGGTAAACGGCGTTTCTGTGTGCTGCTCTGGTTCGCCAGAAGCGGCTTAGTCATGCTGGCCACATGATCAGGAAGCTGTATGCCGGCTCCCTCGGCCAATAAAGCGAGATGAGCGCCGCAACCCCAGAGTCGGTCACGACTGGACCTAATGGTCAGGGTTCCCTTTCTGTCTTCCATTGCCTCCCGCAATTTGGTCAAACTCATGTTGGTAGCTTCAAGAACACTGTCCAACCATCTCATCCTCTGTCGTCCCCTTCTCCTTGTGCCCTCCATCTTTCCCAACATCAGGGTCTTTTCCAGGGGGTCTTCTCTTCTCATGAGACGGCCAAAATATTGGGGCCTCAGCTTCAGGATCTGTCCTTCCAGGCTGATTTCCTTGCTTGTACTAGGCAAAATTGCATAGAAATGTGTATATTGGGAGAAAAATGCGCTGAAATACTGGTGTGTGTGTTCATTTTTGTATTAAAAAAAATGCATGCCTCAGACTGCTGCGAAATTCTGGAGAACTGAACACACTGGAAAAATAAGAAATTGACAAAAGTGAAATGGACAGATTTGTCCATTCCAATGTAGGCTACTAGCTTTCTGTGTCTGGAAGCTAGTCAAGGACATTCCTCAAAATGTACTGTCTAGCATTATGAATGGCAGAAAACCCTAGTAGTAGATTGCTGAAGAATTAAATGCTGCAGCCAGAAAGGTAGCTCGTGAGCAAGCTTTCCTTTCCATTTTGTTTCAATTGCATTTCAAATACTCCCTTTCTAGCGCAAGGTTTCTGAGTTTACCATAGGCTGGTAGTGAAATAATCTCCTTGTTTTATTTTGCTTTTCGGGAAACGTTTTCTTTCCTGTACTGCTCCTTAGTTTAAAGCTACACCTGAACCTTTTTGTCAGAGCACATTAAGAGGTACCTTTGAACACACACACAACCCCTTGTCACCATGCATTCTGAACACACCTCCACTAATCAGTTCTGGACTGAGGATTACTTCTGTGCATAAGCAAGCAAGTTTTGGGTGTATAGGAGGGGAATCCTTCTGCTTGCAACACCATCTGTACACATGCCGCTTACATGCCCATTTGATTCAATAACTTCTGTGATCCTGTCTAACCTGCACCCTGTTTCATTTAGTAGCTGCATTTAGCCTTCTGTCTAATCAAATCTTACTTAATAACCGATGTTGCCAAAGCCCGGGAGGCAGCTTGACATAGGGACGGTAGGCTGTTCATTGGATGGCATTAATTGGCACATCCATCCACCTATCCCCTACATACATGGCAACAATGAATCTTTTTGGCCTGGCACACCAGACTGAAAATTGAATTTGCAAAATCAAACTGTAGTTATCTACATGCCTTGATGTCCTCCCAGGTGAGCTACTGGGCTTCATGCTAATAACTTCTAAAGCAAGCAAACTTTAGCTAATTATGTGCTAGCTTATTCTCCCTTGCTAAATTTTGGCAGGTTGCTTCTGTAAATTATGAAAAATAAATGTGAAATATGCAGATGTCTTTTGTTTAAAGCAGATGTTTGGTCCTCCTTGCCAGAATCTAATCAGCTGCTTCCCTTGAGTTTCTTCCTCTCCTCCACATTTTTCCCTTCCCCCCTATATTGTCCAAAAGCTGCTTGAAAATGAGGCTGGGGCTGTACATTTAAAACAATAGGACTCTGTTGTGGAAACAATAGGCTTCCTGAATATCTGAATGGAGACATAATGGGCTACATTCAGCACAGGGCCCTGTCCAGCAATAATCAGTGCACACCCTGAGGGAAAGCCATGTTAAGGCCACTATTCACAGAAAGATGTGGTTTTCCGCTCTTCTCTGGCCACATGCAAAAAATGCCTTGCTTTGAGTACCTTTCTCTTGCATCTGGGGTGAAGCAGTGGACTCCTAAACTTCGAACAGCAGTGGAGAAGAAGAAGAGAGAATTTCATTAGATGCAATTTTTCTCATTCTTGCACATGACAAAATTCTCTCCCCTGCAGAGAGAGTCACAGAATTCTGTCCAGGATTTCTGCAAGGTCTCATAACTCGCATCTCATACAGAGCAGACTTCCAATTAACATTAAAACCCCCACCAAGAACTGCAAATGATAATCTGTGATAGGAACTTCATTTGAATCTGTTTGTCTTATTAAGCTCCCGAAACAATTGATGATTATGAATACCTTTGAAAGGAAGTTGTAATCAAAGGATAATTAACCGTGCTATTAACAAAATGTTCCAGATCAAGAGTTCTGGAAATTTAAAACTGGCTATTTATCCATAATGCCCAGTGTCCATAATGCTTATCAACGTAGTACAAAACAGCAGAAAGTGGCTTTTCTTTCCCAGTACCCACATATTCTGAAGATTAGCATAATGAAAAGGACAGTGCTATTATTATTTTTGTTCAAATGTATTTTTTGCAGGTAAAGATTTTTAGCCACTGAGCTGAATTTTTCATTTATGAGCAATAAATGTGATGGGTGGTCAGCATATTTGTAGAGTAATACTTCGGGTTACAAACACCTTGGGTTACAAACACTTTGGGTTAGAGGGAGGAGTGTTAAAGTATATAGAAGTGTACATATGGTTGATTTGAATATGTTATTATTGAATGTGTATATTATTGAATATGTATATTGTTGAATATTGTATACTCGATGTATCAGCCGCCTGGGGGGTTTCACTGTTTGTGTTTTGGTGGTTGGTAAAAAATATAATATAATAATAATTATATTTTATTTTTATAGACATTTTTATAGACAGCATCTTAAAAAGCAGAGACATCACCTTGCCAACAAAGGTCTGCATAGTTAAAGCCATGGTTTTCTCAGTAGTGATGTATGGAAGTGAGAGCTGGACCAGAAAGAAGGCTGATCGCCAAAGAATTGATGCTTCTGAATTCTGGTGCTGGAGGAGATTCTTGAGAGTCCCATGGACTGCAAGAAGACCAAACCTCTCCATTCTGAAGGAAATCAGCCCTGAGTGCTCACTGGAAGGACAGATCGTGAAGCTGAGGCTCCAATACTTTGGCCACCTCATGAGAAGAGAAGACTCCCTGGAAAAGACCCTGATGTTGGGAAAGATGGAGGGCACAAGGAGAAGGGGACGACAGAGGGCAAGATGGTTGGACAGTGTTCTCGAAGCTACCAACATGAGTCTGACCAAACTGCGGGAGGCAGTGGGAGACAGGAGTGCCTGGCGTGCTTTGGTCCAGGGGGTCACGAAGAGTCGGACATGACTAAATGACTAAACAACAACAACAACAATAATAATAAATAAAAAACAAACCACTTTTGGTTACAGACTCTGCTAACCGGGAAGTAATACCTCAGATTAAGAACTTTAACTCAGGATGAGAACAGAAATCACGCGGCAGCAGCGGGAGGCCCCATTAACTAAAGTGGTACCTCAGGTTAAGAATTGTTTCGGGTTAAGAATGGACCTCCAGAATGAATTAAGTTCATAACCAGAGGTACCACTGAACTGATATCCATTTCTTATTGCTTTGCCAATGGAGACAGTTTTCAGTGAATTGTTCTCTTGCAACTGCTGCAGAGCAGATTTGGGGAGTGAGACAATCACCCAAAATGGCTTCCTCTCCAATTCCTGTGATGGAGAACTTACAATAATTGTATTGCCCTAATTTTAGCTAAGCTATTTATAACATTATTATAAAAGTTGTTTGTCCATATTTTACTTCATCTCTTTAAAAAAACAAAAAATGTGGAGTATGTATGTCTTTGATTACTAAAAAAAAAAAGTACAAATCAGACTAAATTTGCCTGAGCAATTTTAGATAGTTAACCTTTGACAAAGTTCCTTCTGTGGTAATTGGAATGTACCTATATGAATAAAAGATAAGTCGTGACATTCATTGAATTATAACAACTTACAAATACGATAGCTCAATACTCTACATTTTATAGCACTAAAATAATCCTGAACAGTAGGCCACAATGCTTCTCATTTTCATTGTGAGTTTAGCAGCTGTACTGATGATTTAGTTCTACTGTCTCTCTTGAAGAGCTTTCATTTTTCCTCATTTACTCAAATGATGTTAACATTTCATACTAAGAATTTATATATTCTATGCCAGGGGCTCTTCCTGATCCAAAAAGAAAAAAGAAAGGCTTCTTGTATAATGAAAATTTGTGCTTCAAAGGGATTGTCTTGAACTGTAACAATAAGTACAAATTATGATCTTGGGAGCTTCTTACTCCACAACACTATCCAATGCCAATAAACCCAGGGTGTAAAAGCACACTAGCATATGGAAGGAATATGGTCTGAATGGCATGAGTGTGTTCCTTCAGCTGTAATGAATACGTCCCAAGGTACAATTGCACATCTGCTTGTGAAGCATTGATTATTATGGAGAACATTATATTTAAGGTTGCAGTTCAGGGTTGTTGTTGTTTTAAAAAATTATAATAGATGCTCCCATTATAATAAAAGCAGAGGCTGGATTGTCCTGGGGCAGGAGGAGCTGTCAGTTCAGGAGCACTGTGGTTCAGCCTTCTGGCTGCGTTGTGGCGCACCGTGTAAACACAAAATAGATGCCCCACATCTGGCTGGCATCATGAGTCGCGATGGCATCTTGGAGAGGTAGAACTGAGCAGGTGGATCTGCCTGGAAATGACTTGCTCAGATCTGGTCAGCATGAGATAACCTGTCCAATGGAAAACAGGCTTAAAATGATTATTAGAGGTTATATTTGCGGTGGGACAAAAGGCATGGGGATCTCTGCTATTATATTGCAGTTGAGAGGGTGTGCAGTGCCCCCTTCAAGTCCCAGATCTCACCCCTTTTGCTGGGACTATCACATAGGAGGACAAGGCAATGTAAGAATGTGGTTGGCCTTCTCAGGTAGCAATAATGGAGTGTCCACATGACAGAAATAGGTAGTTCTAGAGGACCATGCAGCTAGTGGTGATAAATTTGGAAATTTCTTCAGGTAGGAAGCATCTTCAGCAGCACTGGGCACCAATGACAATATCATCTACCTGGATTCCACCCCCGTCCCCCCCAAAAATATGGTGGCAGTAAAGCTGTTCATAGGGGAGTTTGCCAATAGGGAGTCAGGTGTTGGTGTGACAACCAGTTTGTAGTACATGTGGCAAATAAACATTTCCAGGGCAGTCAAAGAACTTGAGTTGTACTTGAGTTACAAAGCAAAGAGAGAGGTCTGAAGCACCACTTTAGCTAATGGGATCTCCTGCTGCTGCCGTGCCGCTGCTGCGCGACTTCTGTTCTCATCCTGAAGCAAAGTTCTTAACCCGAGGTACTATTTCTGGGTTAGCGGATTCTGTAACCTGAAGCGTATGTAACCTGAAGCGTATGTAACCTGAGGTACCACTGTACCAAGAACAAACTTAGTTGGTCTCTAAGCTTGTTTAGTCGTTTAGTCGTGTCCGACTCTTCGTGACCCCATGGACCAGAGCACACCAGGCACTTCTGTCTTCCACTGCCTCCCGCAGTTTGGACAAACTCATGCTGGTAGCTTCGAGAACACTATCCAACCATCTTGTCCTCTGTTGTCCCCTTCTCCTTGTGCCCTCCATCTTTCCCAGCATCAGAGTCTTTTCCTGGGAGTCTTCTCTTCTCATGAGGTGGCCAAAGTATTGGAGCCTCAGCTTCAGGATCTGTCCTTCCAGTGAGCACTCAGGGCTGATTTCCTTCAGAATGGAGAGGTTTGATCTTCTTGCAGTCCATGGGACTCTCAAGAGTATCCTCCAGCACCATAATTCATAAGTCTCTAAGGTGCTACTGGACAATTTTTAATTTTTTTTTAATATATTTCGACCATTAAGACCATTCATGGAAGACAATCTCACTTGGCTACATGTGATCACCAAAGAAGAAGACGACACACACATACATATAGGACCGGTACTCCTTTAATCTTTTCTAAATCACTTTTGGAAATGAATATGCATTTTTTTCCTCTCCTAAAAATCATTCCTTTACAAATGTTTCCTTCTTGTGAGTCAGACAGAGGGAGATATGGGCAATCTGGGCAGATGGATAGCAAGCTGCCACAAGGCCTGGAGCAAGCAGCCGATGTTTCCTTAGACCCAAAGGGCTTTGCATGGTACTGTTCAGAGCCTTAAGAAGTTAGTCAACTGCCAGTGACTTATTTTTAGCAACCGCCTCCTTTCTCTTTATTTTCTTAATGTATCAGTTCACTCCACTTTGCGCTGACCAACAGAGTGCCTGTTATAAAGCAGATCACCATCTTCAAAGTGCGGAAATGTGAAAAACCTCACAAACAGAGTTTTGTGTATGGTTTTGTAAAACAAAGCGGTGATTCCTCTTTGCATGGATTTGATGTGTATGTTGCCACATTTATGATTAAAGAGGATGCAGAGTGGTATGTTTTCCCAAAGCTATATAGTGTAAGTTTCTGTAGCCGTATGGGTGAAAGTGCTGGAACGGTTTCTGATCAAAGGGTTTGCATCTTAGTATTGAGAGCCAGTGTGGTGTAGTGGTTAAGAGCGATAGACTCGTAATTGTCTGTTGCCCAGGAGTTGAAGTTACCAGAAATGGGATCCAAGCTACGAAACACTATGGGGGAATTGGTGATAGGAACACATGCTCATTAGAGAGATTCTGATTTATTCTAACACAGCTTTTATTCTAGGCCCACCGACTGAAGTCGCTTGCTTGATTCCTCCCTCGCCCCCGGCCTCTTAAGCAGAGCAAAGCCTGATTTAGAAGATAGTAAAACTGGGATACAAAATTGCAAAGAGCATATCTCACCATTAATGAGAAAAGAGAATGTGGTGGCTTTCAGTTTTAAAATAAACAATGGGGTTGCAATCTAGATAAGAGTTAAGTTCCTTTATAGACCCTGTTGACCTAATAAGACCTAATAAGACATAAAGAAAGGTAACAGGTCCTGGAAGATTCTCACCCCCAAATCCTGCTCCAAGGCACACACATGAGAGCCAGTGTGGTGTAGTGGTTAAGAGCTGTGGACTCGTAATCTGGGGAACCGGGTTCGTGTCTCCGCTCCTCCACATGCAGCTGCTGGGTGACCTTGGGCCAGTCACACTTCTTTGAAGTCTCTCAGCCCCACTCACCTCACAGAGTGTTTGTTGTGGGGGAGGAAGGGAAAGGAGAATGTTAGCCGCTTTGAGACTCCTTAAAGGGAGTGAAAGGCGGGATATCAAATCCAAACTCTTCTTATTATTATTATTAAAACATGTAACATTTTTATGTCATGAAGAACAATGGATAGAGTGCAAGATTTGGACATGGGTTGAATTCCCACTTCATAAATTCACTGAGTGACCTTAACCTGCATTTTGCAAAATGGGAGAAATGGGAGTCATTGTCACAGTATAATAGTCATAGGGAATGATTTTATTTACAGTGGTACCTTGGTTCTCAAACTTTGGAAGTCTGTTCCAAAACCAAAGCGTTCCAAAACCAAGGTGCACTTTCCCATAGAAAGTAATGCAAAATGGATTAATCCATTCCAAACTTTTAAAAACAACCCTTAAAACAGCAATTTAACATGAATTTTACTTTCTAACAAGACCGTTGATCCATAAAATGAAAGCAATAATCAATGTTCTGTAATATAAAATATATAAGACAGTATTGTAGATGATAAAAATTTAAAAAAAAAAATCCTTACCTGCACTGATGATAGTCATTGTTTGGATGGGGGGGGGGTTATCCATTTCTGCAGACACACAATCAATCAATCAATCAATCAATCAATTATAAAACAAGCCACAGTCACAAAAATGAAAAAGCAACAAAAAAGCAAAAAATAGAAAAAACAAAAGCACCAAATATCACCTCAGAACACTGCAATCAGAAATGGAAGGCTTTAATTACAATGGGGGGGGGGACTCAGATGAGTGGCACAAGGGCAGACACGGGAAGAAAAAAGGCTTAATTACTATCTGGGGGACTGAAATTTGCTGCGCAAGAGTAAAAACGGAAGCTCAGGAGCACGTTCAGCTTCCAGGGCAAAGTTCAAAAACCTGAACACCTTCTTCCGGGTTTGCAGCTTTTGGGTTCTGAGTTGTTCAGGAACTAAGCTGTTCGAAAACTGAGGTACCACTGCATTTCATTTCCTATGAAACATCGCAAATCAATTATCAATAAAAGCACAGCCATAAGAGCATATGTGGATGACATTTCTAGTGCAATGCAAATAAAGACTAGGACAAAAGATTTTCACTTAAAATGATTGTTGGAAGAGAAAGGTCTTCAACAGGCACTGAGAAAAATATAGACAGATGTTGCCAGTGCTTTTTTTCTGGGGGGAATGCAGGGATACACATACCCCTGAACATTTTGTGCATCTTTGTACTTTTGTCCATTTACTGTATTTCTTTTTTCCCAATTTGAACTATAAAATGGTGAGTCAAAATGAGAGTACCCCTAAACATTTTTTAAAGAAAAAACCACACTGGATGTTGCCTGTCTGATATGTAATGGGAGAACATTCTAAATTGTGTGGTACCACTACACTAAATGTCCAATTACTACTTCTTATGAAATACTGTTGGACACGGGTGGCGCTGTGGTCTAAACCACAGAGCCTAGAGCTTGCTGATCAGAAGGTTGGTGGTTCAAATCCCTGCGACGGGGTGAGCTCCCATTACTCGGGGCCAGCTCCTGCCAACCTAGCAGTTCGAAAGCATGTCAAAGTGCAAGTAGATAAATAGGTACCGCTCCGGCGAGAAGGTAAACAGCGTTTCCTTGCACTGTTCTGGTTCACCAGAAGTGGCTTAGTCATGCTGGCCACATGACCCGGAAGCTGTACGCCGGCTCCCTCGGCCAATAAAGCGAGATGAGAGCCGCAACCCAAGAGTCGGCCACGACTGGACCTAATGGTCAGGGTACCTTTACCTTTACCTTTATGAAATACTGTATACCTCCTGATGAGATGTATCTGCAGGAGGCTCTCCCCTGCAGAACACAGTGATCAGTTGGACAAGAATATATTTTGGGTGTCCTGGTTCTGCGCTGTGTACAACTTTCTCAACTAGTACCAACACCTTGAACCACATTGAGCCGCAAGAAATGGAAGTTCATCGGTATTTGAAGAAGTGTGCATGCACACGAAAGCTCATACCAATAACAAACTTAGTTGGTCTCTAAGGTGCTACTGGAAAGATTTTTTAAATTTTGTTTCGACTACGGCAGACCAACATGGCTACCTACTGTACCTGTAACCTTGAACTTAACAGCTAATTGACAGCCTGTGCTAGATATCATGAGTGTACTGAGGACACCTCCTCCTGAAATTTCTTAATGCCCCCTCCCAAGTTTTCCATGTAGTTGTTGTTGTTGTTTAGTCGTGTCTGACTCTTCATGACCCCATGGACCAGAGCACGCCAGGCACTCCTGTCTTCCACTGCCTCCCG
This sequence comes from Podarcis siculus, assembly GCA_034642415.1. Classification (NCBI taxonomy): domain Eukaryota; kingdom Metazoa; phylum Chordata; class Lepidosauria; order Squamata; family Lacertidae; genus Podarcis; species Podarcis siculus. The sequence continues at coordinate 1,279,542 of JAXCMG010000095.1, read as the reverse complement.
CAGTTTGGTCAGATTCATGTTTGTAGCTTTGAGAACACTGTCCAACCATCTCGTCCTCTGTTGTCCCCTTCTCCTTGTGCCCTTCATCTTTCCCAACATCAGGGTCTTTTCCAGGGAGTCTTCTCTTCTCATGAGGTGGCCAAAGTACTGGAGTCTCAGCTTCAGGATCTGCCCTTCCATTGAGCACTCAGGGCTGATTTCCTTCAGAATGGATCAGTTTGATCTTTTTGCAGTCCATGGGACTCTCAAGATTCTCCTCCAGCACCAGAATTCAAAAGCATCAATTCTTCGGCGATCAGCCTTCTTTATGGTCCAACTCTCACTTCCATACATCACTACTGGGAAAACCATGGCTTTAACTATACGGACCTTTGTTGGCAAGGTGATGTCTCTGCTTTTTAAGATGCTGTCTAGGTTTGCCATTGCCTTTCTCCCAAGGAGCAGGCGTCTTTTAATTTCGTGACTGCTGTCACCATCTGCAGTTGTTAGATACAGATTTTGAATAGCACTGAGGGCAGGATGTTGCCCTTTGTTACCCCATGGCGCAACTGCCAGGGTGGGGGGTAAAGACAACCACTCAGTGTTTCATCTGAAACTGACTCTGGAGATAGGATCAGAGCCACTGTAGAAAAGTGTCCACAAATATTCACCTCATCAAGTTGCTTCACGAGAATACCATGGTCTATGATATCAAAAGCTACTGAGAGATCATGGAAGAATAACAGGGTCACCCTCTCCCAAAGATCATCTGCCAGCGAGGCCAAAGTGAGGCAGATTTATTCATTTATTTTATTTACAGAAATACCAGTCTACTGCATTTTCATTAAAAAATAATTCAAAGAGTTTACAACAATAAATATGCACACTTTTCACCAACTAATACAGAAAGTGCTTGTCTTAATTGTTTGCATAGGCAAAGAAAACTTTGCAGTAAATATTTAAAGATCCATCTTGGACATACATGTTGAATCTCTGTTGGAAGATCAGGGGCATGCTTTTTCGATTGCAGCCCATCCCTTGCCATGTTAAAGCATGGCGAAGAAGAAGAAGCAAAAGAAGAAGCAAAAGAAGAAGAAGAAGAAGAAGAAGAAGAAGAAGAAGAAGAAGAAGAAGAAGAAGAAGAAG
>JAXCMG010000095.1:1253147-1278407 GCA_034642415.1 Podarcis siculus | reverse complement strand
AGAAGAAGAAGAAGAAGAAGAAGAAGAAGAAGAAGAAGAAGAAGAAGGGGAAGAGTTTGGATTTGATATCCCACTTTATCACTACCCTAAGGAGTCTCAAAGTGGCTCACATTCTTCTTTCCCTTCCTCCCCCACAACAAACACTCTGTGAGGTGAGTGAGGCTGAGAGACTTCAAAAAAGTGTGACTGGCCCAAGGTCGCCCAGCAGCTGCATGTGGAGGAGCGGAGACGCGAACCCGGTTCCCCAGATTACGAGACTACCACTCTTAACCACTACACCACACTGGCTCTTAAGAGTTCTTAAGTGGCACCATTAACTTCTTGGAATCCTAGTCTCATAGCCTTGTTCAGTGGAAACTTTACTACAATTAATGGTGCAGCCACACACACAGTACAGCTTACTTAACAGGTTCCACTAAGTTCAGTGGCGCTTACTCCTTTAGTAAATGGGTTTTCTAGGATTGCAGACTTAATAACCTCCAGTGCAACCCTTTGCATCTACTCAGAAGTCCCAGAAAGTTCAATGAGATGTACTACCACAGGCTTCCTCAACCTCGGCCCTCCAGATGTCTTGAGACTACAATTCCCATCATCCCTGACCACTGGTCCTGCTAGCTAGGAATCATGGGAGTTGTAGGCCAAAAACATCTGGAAGTCCAAGGTTGAGGAAGCCTGTACTACCAGGTACATGCACAGAAACTCAAGTCTGAGGTGAGGAATTCACTCCTGTGAGAGCAGGCTTGGTGTGGGAAAAGCACCAAGTCCTGTGGCATGGTCTCAATTCCTAAGTACAAATGATATTTATTTTCAGTGTTTAAAAACACATCTTCTTAAGGCTGGTCTGTACGATTATCCCCATACTGAGGGTGGGGGGAGTGAGAAACTGAGAGATAGTTGCTCTAGCAAGTTCATAACAGAAGAGAAAGTCAAACAGGGAACTTCCCGATTTACTGGTCATTTTGTCACCACAACTTTTGCCTCTTAGGCTGCTTTATAAATAATTTATATTAATAATATTTAAGAGAGAATTATTTTTACCTTCAGATTTCCGTCGCTCTGCAATGTCACATAAAAGCCTCTTTCTTTTTGAACGTCAGTTGGGCTGAAGAATTAATGAAGAAATGAAGGATGCTTGTTCCCTCGCCTCTTCTTTTTGCCACGCACGTAGACCAGATAGCAAATGGTAAAGAGAAATTTACTGTGGCAACTTAGGCCTGGGTTTTTCTGAAATAATTATGCGAGTAATAAAATTTTCTGTGTTAATAGCTTTTCTTTTTCAGTGGCATATATAACACTTAAAAGCAGCCTGGAAGGCAGGACACCGTTTTAGTTTTCTTGCCTTGGAGATTTGGTCATAGGGGAACTGCCGGGGTCACTCCAGGGACTGGTAATTGGATACAGACCCTTTCACCTCTAGGTCACAGGTTAGGGTTTGTTACAGGTCAGCCATGCCTGGAAGTTGTTACCATGTGACAGCTGTTCAATGGCCTATGTAAAACAAGGTGGTTGTCTCAGCTCATTTCCTAGTTAGCAGGTGTCTCTATGATAGAGCAGGCCAGACTTGAGGGGTGATAATGCAATGCCATAGGTGGCTAAAGAAGGAGTTGCTGTTAGGTTACAGAGGGCAAAGCCGAAGTTTGTCGTTTCAGGCAACAATGGATTTCTCTCTCTTAATGGAAGGATGGAACTGCCTGGCCAAATTTTCAGCTGGAGTACATCACCGTATAGCTTGGTTACTCTCTATGGTATGAAGCCAATTAATAGCTGCTGAGATTCTGTACAATAGTTCACGTTCCCAGACAAGAAACGAAAACTACTTTAAAAAGAGAGGGAACTCTTTGAAAGAGTATTTCTGGATTCACAGTGGCCTCAGTTGAATCTATTTATCTGCCGTTGTCTCTTGAGCATATAAGATACAGACTGCGAGTTTAATTGCAGAGTTTCAGTCTTGATGCAGTCTGTGGATGATTTTATATATATATATACACACACTATATATATGTTTTGTGACATCTGACTTTACAATTCAGCATGGGGGAAAATAGAAAATTCAAAATAGTGTTGTATCAGACTGGTCTTTGATCACTGAAGTTTCAGTTTTGCCTGCTGATGGGTTCAGTTTTTGCACAAGCCTACAGGATGTGAGGGACGCAGATGGCGCTGTGGGTTAAACCACAGAGCCTAGGACTTGCCGATCAGAAAGTCGGCGGTTCGAATCCCCACGACGGGGTGAGCTCCCTGCTCCTGCCAACCTAGCAGTTCGAAAGCACGCCAGAGTGCAAGTAGACAAATAGGTACCGCTCCGGTGGGAAGATAAACGGCGTTTCCGTGCGCTGCTCTGGTTCGCCAGAAGCGGCTTAGTCATGCTGGCCACATGACCCGGAAGCTGTACGCCGGTTCCCTCGGCCAGTAAAGTGAGATGAGCGCCGCCACCCCAGAGTCATCCACGACTGGACCTAATGGTCGGGGGTCCCTTTACCTTTAAAGGATGTGAACTTTTGTATGATTTAAAAGCATTCACCAGCAAAAGCCAGGCTAATAGAAGATATTCAGTTTTATCACTTCATGGTACCACTGTCCTGTTAATTATTTTAAAGGCAATGATGTCTTCCTTCCAGTATATTTCCTACTTACACACACACTGTTCCATCAAAATGCTGTGACTGAAGAAAAACTAACCAAAGAAACAAAAACAAGGGTAATGGAATAAGGTAATGGTTCTGACTATAAAATTCAATCTCTTCTTCCAGTTGAACACCGTTGGCATTAACAGATTATCCCTACATACTTCTCTGGTGGTCTTGGCTCTCCATTCATAGCCCTGTTTCCTAAGGCACCATTCGTTGTACCCATAGGTAAAAGGTAAAGGTAAAAGGTAAAGGTTTTTTTGGGGGGGGGAGAGCAAAACAGAGGTGTGGGGTTTTTGGTGCTCACTGCTTGGTGAACAGAGATACATTCTCTTTCCAGAAAGGACATCTCCATTAATTTCAGTGGAGAAAATTAATCTGCATGAACATTTGGATCAGCTCTCTTTCCATTGAAATGAATGGGTATCTCAGTGGGTAGAAGTGTGCATTTATGCTCACCGCAAGAAGCAGCACTAACTGATTCATTTGCTAATTTTGGACCCAAGACAATGTTTTAATTTAAAATTAGTTCATTGTTCCTAATGAGAGAAACAATAATTCTGGAGGGACCATAAAACAACGAAAAACTGCCAAACCTGGAATAAAATATAAGGACGAATTGCTTGTTATACAACTACATTAAACTTGTTTATTAGCTCTAATGCCTAACAATTTGCTGGCTCTAGGATTTTTCAGTTACCGTGAGGGAGAGGATAAGGGAGGTGGTTCACTTTCATTTGCATTCTTGATCCCTGCTGGTCTGTTTATAGCACTGATGCTATTCATACAGTCTTTGCAATATTAATTTTTAATTTATGGTGCTCATTAGGAGACATTTAAGGCAGAACAATTATCATTTATCTTGATATATTATTTACTAAGGCTTGCTGTCATGGTTAGGGACTTATGATTAGTGGGAGGGGAATTAAAAAGAAAAGCTCCAAAAGGTGCTAGGTGGAAGGAATTATAGCTTGGATCACAAATTGTCACAACCCAAGACCCGAAGTTCTGATGGGATAATATTAATGATACACATTCACAGACCACCAGCACATCAATTATTCACCTAGCCGCATTCCCCATCCTTTATTGTGTCCCTGTTTTTCTTAAGCATGTGATATATTCTGAATTTGTATATTTACAAGGTCTCACTAGCATTCTTCTTGGATTAAAGGATATTATTGGTATTTGCAGTGTCCTAACAAGTACTCGTCAAAGACAAAAGAACTGCAGCAGCAAAATGCATGCTTTCCACGTTCAATAAACATGTTGGTGCTACTTTTACAAAAGCAACCCTGAAACTGAGCTTATCCTACTTTGAAATGAAGCTCTCTTACTTTCCTCTAGAGGTGGGGGAGAAATCTGATTAGATTACGTTTAAAAGCAAACCTACCTAATTCACACTTTCTAAAGCAATATATGAACTGAAACACAGCCACCTTTTGAAACATAAAATTGTCCAGATTGAGTATTGCAGGTCTTCACCAAAGTATTGTGTACAGAAATGCATGTGCTGGGGTAAAGTGTACATAGACATACATATTTTTACCATTATTATTAAATTTGTATACCACTCTTCATCCATAGATCTCATGCATATATTGGTGTACAGCATATAATATGAAATAACAAGCAAAAATGCATTACATTAGGTGGAATTGCTTTGCAAAAATGTATATATTGAGGAAGTTTGCATCAAATGAGTCTGTTAGGAGAACATCACACTAAAATGCTGGTGAATATTCATGAGGAGCCTCATTGAATATTCATTCACTGAATAGACACGTATAGGAATGTGCTGTAATTTCTCAAATAATTTCCCTAATAATATTTTAAAATAATGTCCCTAGTACATTTAATTTCTGTGTACACGAGATTCCTTTGGTTTGTAAAGGCCTCTTCTTTGTTTGTAGACACAATCACGAATTGTGCACAGCTTGCAGACCACATTAGGTAACATGGCTCCTAACTTGGTTAAGTGTTCCATCGTACATCAAGAAAAAGACTTCCTGTCTTTTTAGGGGTAGCCCACGTGAGGTGGTGTAATGTTTTGTATTGTGTTTACTTGAGCACAACTGAAAAGGGAAAGGGAAATTATCTCACTTCCACACCTGGAATGACTTGAATGTGTTTCTGCAGTTGTGCAGCTACACATCTCTGCATGGCATGGGGGCGGGCGGGCGGGACTTTGGAGTCAAGAATGATCCTGACCTTACAGAATAAACATACCTCCAAACCATCCAGCCTATATAAATATCTGTCCATAGATTTAGCTGCACACCAGCCAAGAGTGACCACCGTGCACACTCTTCTGATGCTTTGCAGTTCCCACAGTTCATATGCTGCTGGGTAAGGGAAGAGGCCACACAAGGCAAGGCAGTTTTACCATGAGATGGGGTGAAGCTTTAGATAGCAGATTCTAGAATGGGCTCCATTTTCTTGCCTGAAGCCTCCATATCTTTATTAATAAAACAGGTGAATGGAGGGGGGCGGTTAATATTTTGCTTTTTGCGATAGGTGCAGAAATGTCTGAGGCCGGTACTGGTACAAGCACAGCAGGCTTAGCACAGGGTTGTCCAAAGCAAGGCAAGCTACTGGCCTTTCCCTTGGTTGATTCCCATAATCCCAGTTAAGCATGACAGTACCCAGCTGGGAGTGCAGGAGGCTGCCATCTGGACCAGCCCTGAGACATTTTGAGGATTGCGGCTCTCTAGCTCAATAGTGTATTGTGCTGTCCTTTGTTAATATTATTGGCTTCTCCTTCCTCCCCCCCCCCTTTTTCTTTTCTTTTTGAAGGATGGTGGGAACTGAATTTACAGCAGCCTTAACAAAGAAATCTCCTTAACTGTTTAAGCCGGAAGAATAGTTTGGGATGACTTTTTCAGAACTGTGTAGCAGTAGCAGTACACAGGGCTATGTTTTTCACAGCACGCCTGTGCAGGAGGTAAGTAAGGATTATTAACCTCATTGTTGCGTTTGTATCAGAATCTCATTAGGAATTGGAAAGGAGGCGTGAAAAATCAGGGGAGAGAGCCCTGGCAATGAATGTCATTTAGTTAAAGTCCTCGGCACCCTGGTGTAGAATTTGTTACTCTGGTAAGGAGTATAATACATAATAAATGCCAATGCCGTCCATGAATAGCCAAATACAGAAATGCTGTAGTGTAAAATCAGTCTTTTAAAGAGTTGGCCAAATACTTATGTCTAAAGCTTTGTTGAGCAAACTTATTCCATGACAGTTTATACTTGCGTGTGAAGACCCCCAAAACCACCCCCAAAATAAATACACAATAGACACAGAAATTTTTTTTAAGGTTTTTGACAATAATTTGGCCACAACTTTATTGATTGCAGCATGTGAGTGGTTGCTTAGACATTGGTTCCAGACTACCTGAACCTGTACGGTGGCAGGAACAGGACTGACACTGGGCACCACCATATTTCAGTAAGGGAAAGCATCCTGGGGGAGCGAGAACTCCTTCGATCTCCCAGCTCACCCCAGATGCTCCCAGGAACACTAGCGAGGCTGTAGCCCCTTGACAGGGTTCGGACAAAAGCAAGGCAAGCTCCTGGATTCCTTTAACAGAATTCCCTAGCGGCAGCAATGGAGGGGCAGGCACAGCCAACCACGTCCCCTCCCCAAAACATTGAACCAAATGCCCAACCGCCAACCTTACAAAATTGTGACGATTTGCTACACGGTAGGCAAAAACCAAATGGCACCAGCCAACCAGCCAAATGGCAAAATTCCTACAGGGCCCCTGCTCCAAAACAGACGACCCCCTAGACAGGCATAGTAAGGCCAGAAAAATAACCCTAAATATAGGGAGGGAGATTCGATGCACGTCGCGATGAAGAGGAAGCTCCACACGACATGTGGCCGCTTAAATAGCCGCTCGGTAGCCAATAAAGGTACCCCTGCCCGTACGGGCCAGTCGTGTCCGACTCTAGGGTTGCGTGCTCATCTCGCTCTAGAGGCCGTGAGCCGGCGCCGTCCGAGGACACTTCCGGGTCACGTGGCCAGCGTGACGAAGCTGCAGCTGGCGAGCCAGCACCAGTGCAGCACACGGAAACACCGTTTACCTTCCCGCTATAAAGCGGTACCTATTTATCTACTTGCACTAAAGAGTGCTTTCGAACTGCTAGGTGGGGAGGAGCAGGGACCGAACGACGGGAGCTCACCCCACCGCAGGGATTCGAACCGCCGACCATACGATCAGCAAGTCCTAGGCACTGAGGTTTTACCCACAGCGCCACCCGCGTCCCAATAGCCTTCCCCAAAAGCCAAATTTCTCCCCCAGCAACCGAGGGGCGTCCAATGAGGTGCTGTGCCTATCCAAATGGTCCCACCCCACAACAGGGAGGCAGTTTAGGTGATCTCACCCAAACACATGCTCTCCATGATGGAGGACACGATTTATAAGCCAATCTATGAATGGTGGTGAGTTAGCTCATGTCCTGTAAAACACAGGTGTGCAAATCCATGGATCTCAGTTTTTGTAGTTTTTTCTCAATTGTTTCTTTAGCCTCATGATGGCCAAGAAAAGTTTACATCGTGATCTAGAAGTCCAATGGTTTCTCCCCTCCCTTCCACAGAGAGCTGTGCACACCCAGGTGTGCACAACTCAGTAGCTCTGCATGTGATATAAATGTTTACAAAGCAACAGAATGAAACCACCACCGCCACATTTTAATGACATTTCTGATGTAATATCGTCAACGTGGCAACTCAGTGTTTGAAGTTCTCTTTAGTTATCAATCCAGTGCATTTTGGAGCTAGCAATCCTGGAGCTCGTGGTCATCTCAGCAGGTTAGAAAGCGCAGCTGGTGAGGCGGGATTTGTCTTTGACCTCTTTGTAATACAGGCACCCTCATGAAAACAATTTCACTGCTGAGTCTTAATAAATGCAAATGAAGTTCTCACTTGATTGATGGTCATGTTCAAAACACTACCATTTGTCCTCCCATACTGGTCACTGCAAAAGCAACCCAACAAAACTGAGAATAGATCAGATTTAATCGCATATTAATTATTTACATAGAAATCACCAATAAAGATGCCCACCAAATGGCAATGTTTATGGGAATGTAGCGAGAAAGGTGATCTATGAATGAATGGATGGGCAGGTACCAACTTCTGCGTTCCAGCATTGTTCCCATTGTGGAATCTCAGATTTTCCCTTTTCCCTTCTTCACTTCTGCTTGAGGTTTATTCTTCATTTAACAAAATGTATACACTGGTTCATAGTAATAATTTAAAAAATCTTGGGTAGAGGTTTACACAAAATAAACATACTATTTTGTGTAAACTGCTTATAGTTTTTTTTAAATGCTTTTAAAATTTTGCTGAATAAATAAAAATGAATACATCTTTATCTCTCCCATTCAGGCAGGTGAAGTGATGCAGCCTGAAGAAGGGGAACAGACATAAAATTATAGATGTGGAGTACTATACTGAGAATTGAAGATTCTAGAATTAGCTGTGGGTTCCTTAATCACGTTTTGGCCCCTGTGATAGCTCTTAGCAAGCTAGGAAAGAGCCTAAGGTTAGTAGTAAAACACAAGGCTTTTGTGCAGGAGATCTGAAGTTCAACCCCTGGCAACTCCACTTAGAAAATAATGTGAAATAACAAGACTTAGAGAGGCCTTTGCTTGAGACCACATGAAGCCATGAAACTAGATGGACCCAGTGGTCTGACTCAATGTAAGGCAGTTCAATATGTTCATAATTTGCCCTACCCTGACAAGGCAGCTGAATAACTATTAAGTTGCTCGTGAATTCTTTAACCTTTCAGTGACTAAATTATTCTTGTATTCAATGTCACATTATCAGGCCAACCTGCCCTTTGCTATTCACAAAATCTAAGGTTAACTTTGCTATTTTCAAAGAGTTATGTTGAAGTACCATTGGAAAAAATAAAATAATCCAAAGCACACTGGCAGCCCAATCTTTGGGAGCTGGCAACACTCGTGGACAAAATCGTAATACTAGAACAAAAAGATGGCATGCACTGGTTGGCATTCCTCCCATGTGTAGATTATGTAGCCATCCCATTATCATACATGCTCTGATGTCTCTAGCCATATTGATGTAGAGACTCCTGAAGGTAGATGGAGATTCCTGGGAAGGAAATCAAAGTCATATATGGCTAGTTGACAGAAATATGTAGGTTGTGGTTGTCATCCAAAGACAACACCATGATACTGACACCTCAATAAATTGGGTTGTCAGGTCAACAGCATCCCAGACCCAGAGACTTCAGGGCCCAAACCTGAGACCTAGGGGTGTCTCCTGGTGATGTCCCAGCAGGGTAGTGATGTCACAGGGGGCAGGCCACAGTGTGAACCAGTGTCGCTGAGAGCATGTCATTCAAATAAAAAACAAAGTCTAGCAAACAAGCCAGGCCCTCATGCTTGCTCGTAACATCCTGCTCCTCTTTTGCCCAGCCCATTTGGTTGTCGTCCTCTGTGCTCCCTCCCACTACTGAACCCTGGAGAGGGTGGTTAATTGGGAAAAGGGAGGAAGGAGGAGAGGAGGATGGACACCCCAGAGACTGTATGCAAGAATGTGCAGCTGGCTCATGCCAGGCTGAAGCTTGCAAGGTGTCTGCACAGTCTTCCTAATACAATAAAGAATGCCCCCTCACTTGCCCAGAGAGTCAAGTTCTCCCTCTACCATCTGGCAACTGCCAGTCAAACCTGCAGTCTTCAGGTTGGCCCTGCAGGTTTGGCAACCCTATCAATAAGGTAATAAACACAGTGTTTCCTAACTATCGCTATTCTCTTTAGATTTCCCTGTGACAACCAGTTCTTTGCTAGTTGACATACATGTACTTGCTAATGTTGATTTTGTTGTTGTTGTTTAGTCATGTAGTCATGTCCGACTCTTCGTGACCCCATGGACCAGAGCACGCCAGGCACTCCTGTCTTCCACTGCCTCCTGCAGTTTGGTCAGACTCATACTGGTAGCTTTGAGAACACTGTCCAACCATCCCATCCTCTGTCGTCCCCTTCTCCTTGCGCCCTCCATCTTTCCCAACATCAGGGTCTTTTCTAGGGAGTCTTCTCTTCTCATGAGGTGGCCAAAGTCTTGGAGCCTCAGCTTCAGGATCTGTCCTTCCAGTGAGCACTCGGGGCTGATTTCCTTCAGAATGGATTGATTTGATCTTCTTGCAGTCCATGGGACTCTCAAGAGTCTTCTCCAGCACCATAATTCAAATGTGTATTTATGCTGGGTCCAGAACCTCAGGCCAAGGGACGCAGGCATTTTTGTTTGGCTTTCGGGACTCTCCCTAGCCATGCCCTCTACATTGCTTGACCAGCCCTGCTCTATCTTCTCTCTGAGCGCTTTTCCTTGCCGAAATGCATCCTTGAACTCTGATGATGCTTCTTACTTGCTCTGATGGAGGATGGAGAGATATGTTTGTATGTGTACGGCTAGGATGTAGCCTACTGTCCAAAGATAAGAGCCACATCTTTGAGTCCAACCACTTCTGCCTTGGGCTCACTGGAATGTGATCCCTAAAACCTGATTTATGAAGTAATGTAAATCTTGGGATGAAGATGGTTCCTTACCCTGATTTATAATGATACAAGTGTGATGCTTGCACCACCCCCATTCTCAATAATTGTTCGCAAGTTCATAAGCTGCACATATGAACTGTTATCAGCAGCATTTTAGGGTTTAAAGGCAGAGTTCAATTCCCTTCCCCAGCACGTCAGTCTTTGTGGTTGCACTCCGTTCTCAGCACAGGCTGCAAAGAAAAAATCATATCTCACAGAGCACCGTGGTTTTCATCTACTTTCCCTAAATTTTTGGCCTGAAGATAACTCACCCAGCTTTTTTGTTTCCTTTTGTCTGTTTGGCTAGTAATTGACTTTGTCTCTTCCCTCTCCCTACACTTTTCTCCCTCCATTTGTTTCCCTGCTTTCTGATTCTAGCATCTTCTCCCTGGAGTTTCAGGTTAGAAGTTTTCCCTTTTGTGAAACCATGACAGGTGCCTAATTGAATGATGAATGTCCCTTTATTACTCTGTAATTGAACTGCCAGCTTTTTGATTGGTTTGTATAGATGCTCTGCTCCTCATCATGCACTGCAGGGGGTTTGGTGGCTGGCAGCCTGGGCCCAGCCTCCATCTGTCTAATCACATCTATCCCCAACTCGCTTTGGCAGGAGAAAGGGTGGTGCTGGAGGAGGATGGTGTTTGGGGGTGGGTGGGTGCGGGGGAGGAAAGTCATAATAAATTATGTAAATTCGGCATCGCTCTGACAATGAGAGCATCATATTGTTACATGTGTCTTGGTGGCAAACAGGCGAAGACTTTTTTGGCGTCATGGCTGCCCAGTGTGACAGGCCCTCGATGAAGATTAATGGCCCTTACCTGACTGACAGAGAATGGGATTGTGGGGCAGAGAGGGTCATTCATCATACTCTGACAGGTGTCATTCAATCCGACAGCAGTACCGCTATTGCTCTTCTAGCAGTTCCATTTTTCTGCCGGTTAAGCAAGGAGTTTTAATAACATCCCCAGAATTAAAACTCATTCTTTGTAGCAGGCCTGACAGCTGAAAATAAGAAAATCAATTCTTCACATGTTATAGCCCAGTTAACTGACTAGGGCTTTGACTTTAACTTAGACTTCAGGCTGAATTTCAAGTAGGGGGTGCTTTTGGAAAAAAACATCATCTATAAAAATGTGGCAGCAGCCCTGGCCTGGTTTTTTGTTATTGCTGTGGGTTTCGAGATGGGATCTTTAATGCTACATGTCAACATTGCATTTGTCCATGCTCAAACAGATCACATGGCTGGTTGGGATATTTTGATTCATCCTTACTAATGATATTCATGTTGTCCCCCTGGCACCCTTCTTCATAACTGCAAAGGAGGGAAAAGATGGTCACAGATTTGAGGAAGGTTGTATTATGAAGCTGTTTCTTCCAGGAAGGCATATAGAATATTTCAGGAACAAACATGGTACTTTCAAACCTTGGCAGAACACAAAATGCCTCAGAGGAGGCGCTGGGTTTATTCCTAGATTTGGACTTTCTGAGCTTCTTTTAGTACAGAACATCCTGGCATATCCTTGCATCTATGAGTACCATCACCTTCACCATGAAGCTTCCCTCCATATGTTACTGGACTCCAACTTACATGGTCTTTGATTCTTGCCTACCCTTGTTAGGGCTGATGGGAACTGTAGTCCAACAACATCTGGAGGGCACCAGGTTGAAGAACGCTTCTGTGGAACATGATGTTGCCATCTTAAAAGATTTTACTAGTCACAGACTGCTTATCACACAGATAATTTCTCCCTCACTTAACGTACAGTTAACAATAGCTAATTACAATCACTGATGATTAGAAACCTTATTCTTTTCTAGGAGTGAAATTGGTTCATGATCTAGCGAGCTGACAGTCTAGTTTGCTACTGTAGATGAAGTTTTGGCTCTTATCCTTCAACCCCAGCCCCATGCCCTCTTTGATCAACAACTTTCATAACAGAGAGGCAGAAGAGGGAGACTACTGGATATATGCAACCTTTCCCATGTTTTAAAAGGTTATCAGTATTGTTGCCACATTTACTCTTCTCATGAGTCAACGTGTGCTTCTGTGGTCCTGAAATCCTTGCAAACAAGACCAATTATAAACTTGACGACAATTATTAAAGTAGTTTCGAAATATTACTGAGAATAGTGACAGGACATTAACTCACCTTCCAGCTTATAAGTTCTGCCTGGCTGGAGTTAGGAAATTCACAGGTGAGCCTGTTTGCAAAGGCACTGCAGTCCATTGAAGGTACAGCTGCAATCGTGTCTTTGGTTTTGGCAAGATGAAGTGCAAAGTCTTTTTTTTTTAATGAACAGTATTTGGTGTGGTGTCTTTATTTCCTGCAGGCTGTCATGATGAATTTAGAGCTGCTGAGCAGTTTCGGCCGCCCATCTTTTTTTATGTCATCACATTCTAATCTGATGACAAACAGTTGGCCTGAAATTTGAATATACTACTATGGTAAGCAGAATTTATGTTCTCTGAGGAAGCCGATGATTTGTAAGGATTACATTGTGGACTCCCATGGAATACAATCCTGAATCTAACTGATAAGTTTGTTTTAGTGACCACTGAGCTATTTCTTGAGGGGAAAGTGGTGAATTTAAGATTTACACGGCTGTGACATATGACAAAACTCCAGTTAACTTAGGTTACGGAGTATGAAGACTGTGGGGGAAAGCATGCCCATTAAATTAAAACAAGGCAACATTTTATTTAAGAAAGAAAGTAGGAAAATGTGATACAAACAGATCCACGGTGAATGAAAATGAAGATTCAAACAGATTACGGCGTCTGTGTGTTGGGATGCAGGGAGACCTTTGAAGAGAACATCTGGAAAGTCATCATCAGCATCTGGGTTGGTGTGCTGTCTGCACAGCTTGTTTTGTGCTGCACCCTGAATGGTTACTCTGTCATCATTTCCCTTCCCATCAATAAATTTGACGTTTATTTTCTGGTCAAGGTATTGACCAAGGTACCTCTAGATTGTTTATTTATGTATTTAAACAATTTGCATACCACTAAACTACAATAATCTCTATGCGCTTTACAAAAAGTATATAAAAATCAGTTAAAACTATATATCCACACTTCAATTCAAATGTCTGTTGGAATAAAAAATGGTATTCAGTAGGCACCAGAGGTTCCATAGGCCTGTCTGGAAGGCAGCGCCATAAACACATGGCTTCTGGTAGAATTGAGTCATGCATCTGAGCTATTTGATAGCTCAATGCTTCCCAGCCTCTCTGGCACCTGGGGTCTGCTGTGTCCAGGGAGGAAATAGGCTTCAACAGAGGCCTTGCTGCAGTTACTGCCCTGCTACATAGCCTCCAAGTGTCCCTATTTTACAGGGACAGTCCCAGAATTAAGAAGTCCCTATTTCTCCTGCCGCTGCCACCGCTGCCAAGCTCAACGAGGAGGAGCAGCTGGCGATTGTCCTGAGTGGCAGAGGCAGTGGCAGCTGCGAGGGAGCTTACTTCGCCAAAGGGAGCTTACTGAATTCCATTAACGGTGTTATTGCAATGTTCTCCCTCTCTCATGATCTTAGAACTCAAGGTTACCCAAAGAATCTGATCAGGAGTGAGTGTGGAATGATTAAAATGGACTTCTCAGCCACAGGATGTTGTGATAGCTGTATTTTGTGTTTTTATATTGTCAGTTTTATACTATGTTGTAACTGCCCTGAGATCTGTGGGTATAGAGAGGAATAAAAAGGTAAAGGGACCCCTGACCATTAGGTCCAGTTCTGGCCGACTCTGGGGTTGCGGCGCTCATCTCGCTTTATTGGCCGAGGGAGCCGGCATACAGCTTCCGGGTCATGTGGCCAGCATGACAAAGCCACTTCTGGCAAACCAGAGTAGCGCACGGAAATGCTGTTTACCTTCCCACCGAAGCGGTACCTATTTATCTACTTGCACTTTGACGTGCTTTTGAACTGCTAGGTTGGCAGAAGCAGGGACCGAGCATTGGGAGCTCACCCCGTCACGGGGATTCGAACCGCCGACCTTCTGATTGGCAAGTCCTAGGCTCTGTGGTTTAACCCACAGTGCCACCCGCGTCCCATAGGGAGGTGTACTAATTTAATAAATAATAATAAAACAATAATAATAATAACTGAGGTTCATGTCCACAATGCGAAATGCCATGCAACTCAGTCGACTGCCACAATCTGAGAGAAAGCAGCACTAGACACTTGTGTATCCTTAGAAGTCACATTTTATCTCCTTTAATACATAGTACGTCCCACTGCTTTCAATGGAACTGACTCCCTGGTGATGTGTGCATGGAAACATGCTTTAAATGCCCCAAAATATGTTGCATATTGACCTTCACATGTGAATGCTGACAATCTTAGATGCGTCTTGTGAATGCTTGATGCATCTCTTTCAGCACCCTTTGAACAGTGATCTATTACACTCACGTTCAGGCCGTGTTAGCTTTCTCCACTGTAAGTTTCCAGACATTCACCAAATTTGCTTGGGACCATCAACATACACATGGGAGTGTGGGCATTCATCAAATTTCAGGCATCCACTGTAACATTATACATCTATATCTAGCTAGCTATAGATATATGTATATATAGTCTGAATCTGATTCTTTGTTTGTTTTGAAAGTACCACTGAAACCATGCAGAAAATTGTGCCAAACAGTTTTGCCTTTGATCAGAATGTCTCCCAAGAGAGTGAACTAAGAGTCTAGACTCATTACACTCGTGAACCCCAGTCTGTATTGAATTGGCAATAAGTACACACACGGCTCCTCCCCCATTTTGGAGACCGACTTCTTCCCTTGCCGGTTTTACCTTTCTGGTGTAAACAAAGAGGATCTGACTCCAACAGCTGCAAAATTGCTCTGTGATACTTTATGAGTATTCACCCAAATACCTTTGTGACTAGTCTTTTCATCCTCCCTGACATAGTCCAGATCAGCAGAGCGGGGTGGGTGTGGAGTCACATGGTATTATTCAAGGTAAATCCCTTGTACTCTGATATTCCTCCAGCACCATGTGCATTTTTACAACTTCCTGTTATGGCCAGAAAGAGCAAGAGGATTTCTGGCCAGAATTTTCTTTTTGCCTGGAAAATTAAAAAAGAAAGGTGCGGGGGGTGGGGGGACTCTTCTCAGTCCGTGTTGACTAATTTGAGGCTGTGCTTGGAACGAAATGGCAGTGAACAGTTTGGCCTTATTCATGGTTGAGTAGCCTTTCCTCATTTCATCATATGTAAATGGCAGATGTCACGCTAACGTGTTATTCTTTGGTGAACCTGGACTCTGCACTCACCTTATTTTTAAAGGTACTTACATTTCACCTTATTTTTAAAGGTACGCACATTTCAAGAGGCTTGCATATTATGTCATCTTATGGAGAGCCTTGTCTGTCCATAAGGACATTATTTTCATTTAAAATATCAGTATATACAATAGTCTTACTGGGTTGTTGTTTTTCTCTTTTAAGAAACAGAATTTCTCCAGCTCTGATCCTCTAGGATAGGGCAGGCTTTAAGGCCAAATAAATGTGGAATCAATTGAGATACTTTTAACTCCAAACAAAGCAAAATCACCTATATTATATGTAAAGCATGAGATTTACAGAAACAATCAATAGCCAAATGAAAAATGATTTAATATATGCTTAAAGACAATTAAAAGATTAAATTTGACAAGGAAACAATATTGTGCATATGAAGTGACAATTCAAGAAAAAGAGGTAGGACTGTATCTTTGCACAAACAGAACAGAATATACAACTAGTTTTGAGGAAGTTGCACACCAACTAAGCGCAATGGTAATAGACTATTTGATGGAAGAAAGAAAATATTAAATCAGTGTTTGGCGAATCCAATTAGCACTAATTTTACATCCAAAGATACATTGAATACACAATTTATGATTACAACATAATAAACTACCAGCGCCACTGTTTAAACACCATGTCCTAATCATAATAGAGCAGCCTCAGCCAGGTCATAGAACTGCCCCACATTCAAATGTGTTTTCCCCTGACAAGGAAGGCTGGTTACAGGTCTGGGTTAAACCCATCAGCAATGGAGAGTTTATTTTGGTTGAAAGGTCAGAAATTGGTGTTTAAATGAATAATAAAATCCTGTGTGTGCCAGGTCTTAACCACTGATATTAATACCCAGAGTGACCCTGTGCTTTTGCTGTCAAAATCTTATACTAGCCATTTCCACAGCCTGTTAATAGATTTGACTCTTCCGTTTCTCATCGCTTCGGCTCTTTAGGCAAAATTGTTGTGCATGCATTTCCATAGGTCTCCCATTCTACCTACGTTCTTTATTATTATATGTGCAGACTGGTATACAATGGTACCTCGGGTTACATACGCTTCAGGTTACATACGCTTCAGGTTACACACTCTGCTAACCCAGAAATAGTACTTCAGGCTAAGAACTTTGCTTCAGGATAAGAACAGAAATCGAGCTCCGGCGGCGCAGCAGCAGCAGGAGGCCCCATTAGCTAAAGTGGTGCTTCAGGTTAAGAACAGTTTCAGGTTAAGAACGGACCTCTGGAACAAATTAAGTACTTAACCTGAGGTACCACTGTATGCTAGAACAACTTCTTTCCTTCCTCTCCCTTGGTGGTGGTGGTGGTGGGGGAACCGCTGTGGAAATGAATCATTTCATGTAAGGAAGAATTCCTTTGCCTTTTTGTATTGTTCTATTCCTCCCTAAACAACTAAACAACAACAACAAATTCCTCCCTTTTACCATTTTCTGTAACAAAAAGAGGCGCATTCAGATAACATTTTGATTAAGATCTCTCGCCTTTTTTTTTTTTTTACTGTGGAGAAAGCCTGAGCTTTAGGGACTACAGATTGATCTGCTTTTCAGAGCATTCACCTTTCAGACATCCAAAATACAAGCATTTTGATCCTCTGTGGCTTGTAAATTTCTAGAGTCAAACTTATTCCAGTCTGCTGAGGCAAGCTTTATGATCCCTCTTACATTATCTCATTGATAATAGTGAGGAACTGGGACACTTCTTTCCTTTCATACCAGGAAGGAGGCAGTGGAGTAGCGTGGGTTGTCAGCACCCGGGGCAAGGCAAGTAATTTGCGCCCCCTAACCCGTGGATTTGCGCCCCCTAACCCGTGGATTTGCCCTAACCCCAGATGTTGCGCCCGGTGCGGCCGGCCCCCCTTGCACCCCCCACGCTACGCCACTGGAAGGAGGTTCTAAAATCTGAATTTGAGCTAATAAATACTGTATTTTTTGCTCTATAAGACTCACTTTTTCCCTCCTAAAAAGTAAAGGGAAATGTGTGTGCATCTTATGGAGCGAATGCAGGCTGCGCAGCTATCCCAGAAGCCAGAACAGCAAGAGGGATCGCTGCTTTCGTTGTGCAGCAATCCTTCTTCTTGTTCTGGCATCTGAGATTCAGAATATTTTTTTTCTTGTTTTCCTCCTCCAAAAACTAGGTGCGTCTTATGGTCTGATGCGTCTTATAGAGCGAAAAATATGGTACCTTGATAACTGTACCTGGGCTAAAAATTACTGTGTTTTCAATCTATGTCTTGTGATCTTCAGAATCCCAAGAATCCTATTTTGATTTCAAGCAAAGGTTCTGCTAACTAGGTTGTGTTGTGTGTGTGTGTTTTGATAATTTCCACCAAGCTAAAAGCCACCAGGTAAACTAAGCTGTGTGTACAATGTTGTTGTTGAGTTGTTTAGTCGTGTCCAACTCTTTGTGACCCTGAGCACACCAGGCATTCCTGTCTTCCACTGCCTCCCACGGTTTGGTCAAGCTCATGCTGGTAGCTTCGACAACACTGTCCAACTATCTCATCCTCTGTCGTCCCCTTCTCCTTGTGCCCTCCACCTTTCCCAACATCAGGGTCTTTTCCAGGGAGTCTTCTCTTCTCATGAGGTGGCCAAAGTACGGGAGCCTCAGCTTCAGGATCTGACCTTCCAGTGAGCACTCAGGGCTGATTTCCTTCAGAATGGATAGGTCTGATCTTCTTGCAGTCCATGGGACTCTCAAGAGTCTCCTCCAGCACCATAATTCAAAAGCATCAATTCTTCGGCGATCAGCCTTCTTTATGGTCCAGCTCTCACTTCCATACATAACTACTGGGAAAACCATAGCTTTAACTATACGGACCTTTGTTGGCAAGGTGATGTCTCTGCTTTCTAAGATGCTGTCTAGGTTTGTCATTGCTTTTCTCCCAAGAAGCAGGCGTCTTTTAATTTCATGACTGCTGTCACCATCTGCATGTAGCAAATGTCAAGTCCCAATGAAGGCAATTCTGTTAGTGCCATTTTCTTTCCATATGAGCTATCCTTACGAGTACCTGCAAGAATGCTGCTCTGAGGTTTGTTCGTGGAGTTTGCATGTTCTCTGGTGCCCCAAAGTAGAAGGTAAAACAGTTCTGGAATTGGATCATTTCCATAAGATGCTTCTGGCTTGTTTCAGCTGAGAATGGAATTATATTACCATGTTTTCCTATTGTTAGAAGTATGCTGGGCTCCCTCTTACACTCTCTGGCCACTACCATCAGCCAGGGCAGGAAGGATCAATGGAGACTGTGATGTTCTGACTCCAGTGAAAAACAACTTGATCTCACCCATTGGCCAGAGATGGAGCAGCTACTCTTGTACTTACACCCCATTTCCCTTTTGCTTTTGTATTGTGTCTAGTATATGGTGAGCTTGAAGCAGGGACTGCCTAATCTTTTGCCATCTGTACGGTGCTCAGAAAATTTAAGGCACTCTATAAATGTTATAAAGATCACCCATAGCCAGGGACAAGATGTGTCCTCTTCTTCCCCATTCCCCTTTCATGGCTGCCATCTTGCCATGGTCACTTCCATGGATGCCACCTTCTGTGAAGTCTCTAGAGTTCTGAAACGTCTTGAGGAGCCTCTTCTTTAATCGTCGTGACATTTTTGGGCCCTTATTTTTGTTCACTAGTGGTTCATATTTATGTTTCAGTGTGGCAGCTCCTGTGCTTTCATTCTGTGCTCTACATCCTGTCAGTCAGATTGCCCAATTAGATCATGGCACCATGAAGAACTTGCTCCCACTTGACATTTGAGCAGCTCCATTGCCTCCTGCACTTGCTACATTTTGAATTCTCAACTGGTTTACCACGCATGGTTTTCCATGTTTCTGTATAATCATGCGCTTTGGCTTGATCCTCCTTGGCAAGTGCTTGTGATCTTGTGAGCTCTGAAGGCAGCTGACTTGGAAACTGTAAAAAGTTAGAGGATATTTCAGTCTTAAATATTTTATCTTTCAGTCTGGAATTATTCAGTGGTTTAATGTACAACTGCTCCCTTTGGAAAGGCGAGCGGCTGCGAGGGAACTTTTTTCATGTGTTGCTCCCTGGAAAAAGACCGTTTTGCAGGGGGCTCGTCAATGGGGGTGTGATGGCACTTTTCAAAGCATGGCTGGTTTTGAGAACATGCTTTTCTCCTGAGAGAGACTCTTTGGGTGGAAGCAGCTGCTGTTGGCAAGTTCTCCTGTAAGAGAGCTTGTCTTGGATGTTTTTTGATGGAGAAAGGGGCTCTCTTCCTGAAAACTAATGTCCTTGGAACTCAGCCACTAGCAGAGCTGGGAAAGAGAGAGAATTTCAGGGCAGCCAATTTATGCTGCTGTGGCTTTCTGACACATAGACCCTCTCAGGTGTCTTTAAAGGACTGATGCTTTGTGCTGATGCTTCTGAGAGTATGTGTGACCAATGGCAACCCTCCAAAAATGCATTTAATTGCTGAGAGGTGCGTTTGTATAGTATTCATGCTGCCTTAATAGGGGTATGTATGGGTGCTTACCCTGCTTTTGATTTAGCTTAGCCTCTGCTGAATGTGCATTTAATTGACAAAGTGAAACAATGCATGGCAGATCAACTCTAATAGGCCCACTGTTCTCTAAATCTAAACTTCTCAGGTTATCCCTTAGATAAACTAGTTTTTAAAGTCCATTTCTGAAGGCTACAGATTCTTGCTGTTCTTTTAGGTGAACACAGTGCTTTTTTATTTAAAAAAATGTTTAGGGGTACTCTCATTTTCCTACTCACAACGAAATACTGCCCCTCAATGAGGCCAAGTTCACAAAATGTTTGGGGCTATGTGTACCCCTGTGTCGCCCCAGAAAAAAGCACTGGGTTAAGGCAGGTTTCAGTCTGCTTCAGTACTCTGACAGTGCCTTGTTCTTTCTTCTCCCCACAAGCATCAGCATCAAAAGCTGAGAGGGAGGGAGTAAAACTCTGCAACATAATGATGTCATAATGATATTCTGAATTTTGCAGCAATAGACATTACTAAGGGAGAAAGGTGGATGAGACATGGGCCTGAAGGCTTTGGCAACAGCTACATAATCATATGTAGGGACATAATCATATGTAGGGACGCAGGTGGAGCTGTGGGTTAAACCACAGAGCCTAGGGCTTGCTGATCAGAAGGTCGGCGGTTCGAATCCCCACGATGGGGTGAGCTCCCGTTGCTCGGTCCCTGCTCCTGCCAACCTAGCAGTTCGAAAGCACGTCATAGTGCAAGTAGATAAATAGGAACCGCTCCGTCGGGAAGGTAAACAGCATTTCCGTGTGCTGCTCCGGTTCACCAGAAGCGGCTTAGTCATGCTGGCCACATGACCCGGAGGCTGTACGCCGGCTCCCTTGGCCAATAAAGCGAGATGAGCGCTGCAACCCCAGAGTCGGCCACGACTGGACCTAATGGTCAGGGGTCCCTTTACCTTTACTTACATAATCATATAACTGAAATGAATTGGTGAGTATCAGAACTAGCTGTGTCATCTGACTTGTTTTCAACATTTTTACACGTGATGCAATAATTTCCTTTAGCAGTAATGATGGAGGTTGAGTCTGCCTTTTACCACACTTCTTAGCTATTTACACACACACGCACAATTATTTTTTGAAAGATTTTATCCCACCATTTTCAGAACAAACCATAGAACTGAACAAATGAATGGTGCTGCTTAATATTTGATATTCTCAACAGACACGCTTAAGGTTGTGGTACTCAGTACTCAGGCACTGATGGGACTCACTACACCATCATCATCGGAAGGTTGTTTAATCTCTCCTCAAAGCCACTACAAAGAAGGATCTACCAGAATTCCCCCAGAAAAGATTGCTACGTTCTTGAAAATGAAAATAGGTTTGGAGTAATTAATAACATTGTAAAATGAGCTGGGGGGTGCCTTGAAAGAAATAATCATGGATTGTTGAGCTTCATAAGAATAAAAAATGTGGTTCCATCTTTTAAGTATTATGTCATAGTTTGTGACAGCATAATGTGAAAGCACATAAGAAAGCATCCAAAATTATCAATTCCTTTTTTCATGTACTAACACATGTTAAATTAGTCAGTAAGCCTTGAAGTTCTGAATACCTGGTGATTAATTTGTTGTTTTGTGTTAAAAAAGAGGTTCTATCACGCTAGATTTACAGCACTACAAAATTTCACAATGTTGCAATGCTGTCTTCAATTCAGCTGCTTCATATTGAAATTTCACACACAATAATTGGCTGACCTTCACAGCTATGGTAAAAACTAATTAAAGCTGTAAGGCTTTGCTAGCTATTGCTTTTGTGTGAAATGTGAAGTTTGGTGATAATGAAATATGGGGTGCAGATGTTATTGTCTTGGATAGACTATGCCTTTGGTTCACACTAATGAAGAACAGCAATAATTAAATAAGAAGTATTTTAACCATTCACTATTTGTGTCTTGCAAGAATAAAATTTATCTAGTATTTTGTCTTCTTCTAACTTATTTAAAACATGATCAGTGTGTGGGGGGGGGTTAGAATAACAGATGGTTATATAATTTTATTTTTAGTATTGATCATGGATCTTAAGTGGGGGGTGTGGGAAACCTATAGATAGAAGAATTAGCTTTTCATTGACAAGAAGAAATCAGGACATGGAAGGAACTTGATCACTGACTTTTCTGCAGAGAAGCACATGCATGTCTACCATAGAACATCTCCCACATATAGGGTCCAGGCTGTGTGTGCACAAACACAATCTGAGTATCCCTGAGTATCTGAGTGTTGGTGCTGACCTTTAAAACCATAAACAGCCTCGGCCCAGTATACCTAAAAGAGCATCTCCACCCCCATCATTCAGCCCGGGCACTGAGGTCCAGCTCCAAGGGCCTTCTGGCAGTTCCCTCCCTGCGAGAAGCGAAGTTACAGGGAACCAAGCAGAGGGCCTTCTTGGTAGTGGCACCCACCCTGTGGAACGCCCTCCCATCAGATGTTAAGGAGATAAACAACTATACAACCTTTAGAAAACAACATTTTGAAAGCTTTTTGATGTATAGGAAAGTTTTTTAACATTTAATGTTTTATTATATTTTAATGTATGTTGGGGTGGGATGTGGGTGGCGCTGTAGTCTAAACCAATGAGCCTTGGGCTTGCCGATTGGAAGGTCGGTGGTTCGAATCCCTGCAACGGGGTGAGCTCCCGTTGCTCAGTCCCAGCTCCTGCCAACATAACAGTTTGAAAGCACATCAAAGTGCAAGTAGATAAATAGGTACCGCTCCGGTGGGAAGGTAAACGGTGTTTTTGTGCGCTGCTCTGGTTTCCAGAAGTGGCTTAGTCATGCTGGCCACATGACCCTGAAAAACTGTCTGTGGACAAACGCCGGCTCCCTCGGCCAGTAAAGCGAGATGAGCGCCGCAACCCCAGAGCCATTCGTGACTGGACTTAACTGTCAGGGGTCCTTTACTTTTACTTTTAATGTATGTTGGAAGCCACCCACAGTGGTGGGGCAACCCAGTCAGATGGGTGGGGTATAAATGTTGTTGTTGCTGCTGCTATTTCTCCAGCCTGCACCTGTTTGCTGACGCATCATAGATGACAAGTGCATAAGATGACATGTGTCCCATTCTGTTGCACACTCATAAATTAGTGCTATTGATTTTGATGGGACCTGACCTTTAAAGAAAAGTCCAAATTAACCACATACGAATAAGTCATTGGGGAGTATGTTTGATAGTATGGGACCAGAACTGAGGAGATGTAGGTTCAGCCATGAAGCTCACAGGGTGACCTGGAGCCAGGTCCTCTCTCATACATGCACAGACCCTCACATCTTTATGCCACGTGACCAATGTCAGGATTAAATCCTATCCTGAGCTATGTTAAGAGTTTGGGATAAAATATAATTAAAACACTTATTTCAAGGAATGATTGGACTTGTTGTTTGGGGTTATGCTATATTGTACCTATTATGCTTCATGTTGTAATCCAGGAGTGGAAGACCTTTGATGCTCCAGATGCTCCAGATGTTGTTGGACTTCAACTCCTCTCAGCCCAGTCAGCACAGCCAATGGTCATGGATGATGGGAGTTGTAGTCTAGCATCACCTGGAAGGACACCTCTGCTGTCCTGTAATATTTTTCTTTTTGTTAATGATGATGACTAACAATAAATAGATACAGTGGTATCTCGGGTTACAGACGCGTCAGGTCACAGACGCTTCAGGTTACAGACTCCGCTAACCCAGAAATATTACCTCGGGTTAAGAACTTTGCTTCAGGATGAGAACAGAAATCGTGCTCTGGCGGTGTGGCAGCAGCAGGAGGCCCCATTAGCTAAAGTGGTGCTTCAGGTTAAGAACAGTTTCAGGTTAAGAACGGACCTCCGGAACGAATTAAGTTCTTAACCCGAGGTACCACTGTAATGTAAAAGTTTACAGTTTTGATGTATAAAGGACTACCTTTCTATTATTCTACAACTTCCATCCCAACTTTTCTGTTCAGAGGCACTGTTCTCAGAAAATACAACATAGACAGTTACCTCTGTAGGACCTTGTTTTTAACACCAATGCCCCTGTTCATTTCTTTTGAGGAATTCATTCTTCAAAATTCAGAGTATTTTTTCTTTAAGGAGTTCTGACAATCCTAGAGTTAAGTAATAGTGTCTTCAGAAAGGTCTATTGTGGGCCTGAATTTTAGTAATTGACACCAATAACATAACAACATTAAATCATCCACATTTTTATAGTGGATAAGCCTTTATGCTTGTAAATATGTTAAAGGATAGCATGTAGGTGGTAGAAGAATTATGCTACGATTTTAACAGCTAATAAATCTTTATTTAAGCAAGGGACCTCTAAAATTTAATTAGGCATATAAAAGCAGAGATCATTCAGAGGGTAAAAATATACCAATTCTCATACGAAAAGACATCTGCTTTGTGAATTTTTTTAAGGTTAAAATTTACTCTTCTGTTCCTGTGTCAATAGAAATAGTTCTCCTGGTGGAATTACAAATGTGTAGCTTAAGAAGAAAAAAAATCATCGGCAAATGTCAAGATATGAAACAGCACTATCTTTTTAGTGTGTCTTGCTGCCGTTGCATAACTTTAAAGACTGCCATTCCAGTCTATAAGAAAAAGCCCCACCATGAAAACTCATTGCGTAGAAGTCAAAGGAAAAAGTTTTGTATGTTGTTGTCTTCAAGGTTTAATTTCCACAAACCTGAATTTATAATGAACGATTATTGTTGTTTGTACTATTGACCAGTAAAATGCACATGACCACCACAGGCAGGGTATTTCTGGAGGAAATTAGCTGTGAATTAGCTAAATGCTCTCAAGTCCAATGGACAGCATCACTCTTTTTTTTTAATGTTTTTATTAAAGGATTTTCATAGATCACAAGGGTACATATAACATCTCTGTTTTCAATTCATAGAGTCCTTCCTGCAGGTCAGTTACATTCGGTGTGAGGCACTGTTGTCATAAGCAAAAGAATAAAAAGATCATTGCCTGCCTTCTTTCTCCCGCCCTCTCTCCCCCATTCTCTCCCCCTGCAGCCTCACAATGTCTGTGGCAGCATCACTCTTGAGAAATCAGGCAGAAGGCTTCTCCACACACCTGAGGACAAACTTCTTTTCAGCTGGAGATACCCAAGAGTGCATTGGGGAACCTTGTGAACGTAAACACTTGCAGTCAGCCGCTGAGCTATGACCTCTCCTTACAGAGATGCTGTTGGCTCAGCCACCCAAATCCTTCTTTGTATATCAAATTATTATTATTATTATTATTATTATTATTATTATTATTATTATTATTATTATTATTATTATT
>JAXCMG010000095.1:1237012-1253137 GCA_034642415.1 Podarcis siculus | reverse complement strand
TTATTATTATTATTATTATTATTATTATTATTATTATTATTATTATTTCTACCCCGCTCAACTGGCTGGGTTTTCCCAGCCACATCAAGCATTCATGTACGAGGAAAATGTTGATGGTTCCAAGTATGTGTGAAACCACATTGCAGCAGGTTAAGACAAAATCGCTATAGATGAATATTCCTGTTACAATCCACATCCAGAACCAGAACATTACAGACTAGTATCTCCTGGAAGGAGCTGCCTCATAACTTCCACCGAATATGCTTTTACTCAGTGGCGTAGCGTGGGGGGTGCAGGGGAGCCGGCTGCACCGGGCGCAACATCTGGGGGGGCACTCGCAGCTCTCTGCCCCTACCTGGCTCCACGGGTTAGGGGGCGCAAATTACTTGCCTTGCCCCGGGTGCTGACAACCCACGCTATGCCACTGCTTTTACTGTGGAACTGTTTAGGGGAGCTTTTAATGTTTGATGCATTACTGTATTTTAATATTTTGTTGGAAGCTGCCCAGAGTGGCTGGGGAAGCCCAGCCAGATGGGCGGGGTATAAATAATAATAGTAATTATTATTATTATTATTATTATTATTATTATTATTATTACCAGCGTTGCCTTGGAAGAGACTGAGGGTGTGCAGGGCAGGGTGGGACTGCATCTGCTGGCCCTGCCCTCTGCCCCTTATCGTGTTGAGACCTTCTCACAGAGACTGCATGTGCACAAACCATAAACACAGAGCCCTGAGCTCCATGTACAGACCCTATGTAGGAGCACGTACAGAAACTCTGCTGAACACAAAGTGTTGGAGCTGGAACCTTCGTCTCGCAAAGACTGTTCTCTCCCAGTAAGCAGGGTTCTCCTTCGCTCCCCTTGCTTGAATTATTCTTCATAATTTTTGTTTGTTTGTTTGTTTGCTAGACTATTCCAGGTAGTGTTATAATCTGATCCCTCGAGCGAGGCCAGATGGTTCGTAATTCATTTTATATAGCTCCTGTTTAAGCCTTCCTGGATTTTTCTTTTTAAAAGAAAACTTTCTCTCATGTCACAAAACTAAAAGTAAAATGGAGCATTGGGTAACTAAAAATCTCTTTGTATTTCCTGGGGGTTTTTTGTGCGGGGAGAGGGGGCTCTTCAGGCCAATGTGGCTCCTGAAGTTTGTCTTCTTTTTATTGCTCTTAGAATGGTGCCTTATGCATAACCAAAAAAGAGGATACAGAGTTGCACAATATTTGCATATACTCACTTATATGCATATCCTCACTTATATTTAATTAAGAAACTGCTATAATTTAAATAGAAATACAAAAGATGTCATTATGGTGGAGAAGCCTGTGGCTGTTGGTGGCCTGTGCTTCTGCTCAGTGTACTCAGCTACTACTACTACTACTACTACTACTAATTTTTTATTTATACCCCGCCCTCCCCAGCCAAGGCCGGGCTCAGGGCGGCTTACAAGCAATAATAAAAACAAGTTGAATGAATACAACTTAAAAACAAGATTAAAACACAACATTGAAATATTGAAACATTAAAATATTAAAATACAGTCTCATCACAGGAGGAGAAGGAAAAGAAAAAAGAAAGAGAGGGAGGGAATCAAATTGGCTCCAAGCCAAAGGCCAGGCAGAACAACTCTGTCTTACTGGCCCTGTGGAAGGAAATCAGATCCTGCAGGGCCCTGGTCTCATGAGGCAGAGCGTTCCACCAGGCCAGAGCCAGAGTTGAAAAGGCCCTGGCTCTGGTTGAAGCCAATCTAACTTCCTTAGGGCCCGGGACCTCTAGGGTGTTGCTATTTATGGACCTTGAGGCTCTCTGTGGGGTATACCGGGAGAGGTGGTCCCGTAGGTACGAGGGTCCTAGGCCGTGAAGGGCTTTAAAGGTCAAAAGCAGCACCTTAAATCTGACCCTGTACTCCACCGGGAGCCAGTGCAGCTGGAAAAGCACTGGGTGAATATTCTCCCATGGCAGAGACCCCGTGAGGAGCCTCACTGCAGCATTCTGCACCCGCTGGAGTTTCTGGGACAGCTTCAAGGGCAGCCCCGCGTAGAGCGAATTACAGTAGTCAAGCCTGGAGGTGACCGTCGCATGGATCACTGTGGCCAGGTTGGGGCAGGAAAAGTAAGAGACCATCTGCTTGATGAGGCGAAGGTGGAAAAATGTCGCCTTGGCTGTTGCTGTAACCTGCGCCTCCATGGAAAGGGAGGCGTCAAGGATTACACCCAAACTCTTAACAGAAGGCAATGGGACTAATTGGGCCCCCGCAAGAGAAGGGAGTTGGTCCCTCATCCCCATGCCATCCCGACCCAGCCAGAGGACCTCTGTCTTCAAAGGATTTAGTTTCAATCGACTAACAAGTAAGGGACAACTTCAAGGTGTCTGTTTCTCCTCCTTAAGATTCTCTCTCTTTATAACAGATTTGTACCAAGCAGCTCTTAAAAAGGGGTCTCCTTCAAACAGAAGACTGTCCTCTAACAGCACTTCAAACAGTGGACTGTCTTCCGTAAAGCAGGACACTTGGCAATTCTAAATCATCTTCTTTAAGCTGCTCCTTTTTGGCTGAAGAACAGGCTAAATATATGAATGCAAGCAGACTCCATGCCAACAGAACCACCATATCAGAATATCTCCATCTCCCAAGCTACAAAACGTTTCCAGAAGGATAACTTGGTAAATGGTATCAAAGGATGCCAAAAGATCAAGGAGAATAAACAAGGTCACATTCTCCTTTATCTATCTCCTACCAGATTTCACCAACCAGGGCTGTTTCATTGCCAAATCCAGTATGAAGCTACACTGACTGTGGTCTAGATAAGGTAAAGGTAAAGGACCCCTGGGTGGTTAAGTCCAGTCAAATTTTGACTATGGGGTGCAGTGCTCATCTTGCTTTCAGGCCGAGAGAGCTGGCGTTTGTCCACAGACAGCTTTCTGGGTCATGTGGCTAAACTGCTTCTGGCACAACAGAACACCATGATGGAAGCCAGAGCACACATAAATGCCGTTTACCTTTCCGCCACAGTGATACCTATTTATCTACTGGTATACTTTCGAACTGCTAGGTTGGCAGGAGCTGGGACAGAGCAATAGGAGCTCACCCCATCGCGGGGATTCGAACCACCAACCTTCTGATCTGCAAGTCCAAGAGGCTCGATGGTTTCGACCACAGCGCCACCATAATCTGCTTTTTCCTAGCATGTCTAAAGCTGGATAGTCACCACTTTCCCTAACATATCTGTGACCAGGCAGTAGTTATGACACACTTCAGAATCTAGGGAGGGTCTCTTGTTGTCCCACCACCTCCATCACAGCAATAATATTTTGCAGCAAGGGACATTCTGCTACAAAAGAAAATGTTAAAAGACAGACTTTTCTTCTAAAGCTGAACAATAGCTGCCGCTTCTTCTTTTTTTTTGGTAAAATTTGCTTAGTTATAACAAAAACTTTGCCGTTCCTCCAATAACGTCAAAAGGCACCTTGGTAATAGGCCAATTTATTTTAATTTGTTGATCAAAAGCTAGATGATTAATTAACTAAGCGCTATTATGAATTGAAAGCCCTACTGCTCAGACTTGACAACTGGATCAAGGAGAAGAGGCAAAAGTGGTAAAAAAAGAATAAGAGAAGCTGAGAGGCATGAAAGTGATTAATAAAAAATGGAAGTCTTAAGCTTAGGAAACCACGGCAGGGGATTATGGAGTTATATTTTTATATATTAGCAGAGCAACCCTTAAGTGATGGAGCAGAAATATGTTGTAGTGGAGAAAGCATCACTTGCTCAGCCCTGCCGGCTTTGTCTAGCCAAGGCAGAATAAAATCCCTCCCATTGTTACAAATATCAGCAGCGCTGGCATGCTTTTTGGCCTTTCTAAGGGTGTGTCAGGGACGCGGGTGGCTCTGTGGTCTAAACCGCAGAGCCTAGGGCTTGCCGATCAGAAGGTCTGCGGTTTGAATCCCCGCGACGGGGTGAGCTCCCGTTGCTCAGTCCCAGCTCCTGCCAACCTAGCAGTTCGAAAGCGCGTCAAAGTGCAAGTAGATAAATAGGTACCGCTCCGGCAGGAAAGTAAACGGTGTTTACCGTGTGCCCTGGCTTCTGTCACAGTGTCCTGTTGCACCAAAAGCAGTTTAGTCATGCCAGCCACATGACCCGTAAAGCTGTCTGTGTACAAACACTGGCTCTCTTGATCATTAGAGTGAGATGAGCGCCGCAACCCCAAAGTCATCCGCGACTAGACTTAATAGTCAGGGGTACCTTTACCTTTAAGGGTGTGTCAAGGGAATGAAAGGGGGCCCCTGCCTACTGATCCCTGCTGACAGTATAATGGCAGAACTTTCTGCCACCACACTAGAGGGGCCTTTGCTGATAGGACTCTGTATCTGTCTGGGGACTTGGTTTGCTTTTGTAGATTACCTTTGCTGTCAAATGTATTCACCAAATTTACTTTATTTACAAGCAGTGCTATTTGTCTAGAAAAAGAAACTCACCACAACCCTTGTTCTCTTAGAATGGCAAAGGGGCCCACCTGAGAGGTGCCAGAACTGAGTCCCAGTGAGTTTTTGCTGACATAAAAGCCATGTTTACAAGTACGATGCTGATTTGATTGTGTGATTCCTGTTTAAAAGTTGGTGTGATGTAATGGTTAGGCTGTTGAACGAGGACTTGGGAGACCAGGATTTAAATCCCTGCTCACCCATGAAGCTCACACAATTTCTCAGCCTCACAGCGTTTGTTGTGGGGATTGAAGGTGGAATGGGGAAGACCATGTATGCCACCTTGAGCTCCTTGGAGGAAAAGGTGGAATATAAATGCAAGAATGAATGAATGAATGAATGAATATCTGTGTATCTGAAGAAGTGTGCATGCACACGAAAGCTCATACCAAGAACTAACTTAGTTGGTCTTTAAGGTGCTACTGGAAGAAAAAAATTTTTTTGCTTTGAATGAATGAATGTCACTCCCACTTTCTGCAATGGCTGGCTTGTGCTTGGCGAGGCTTTGAAAATGACACGTCAACCACCACTTATTCTCTCCCTTCAGCCTCCATAGCATTTGTTGTTGTTTAGTCATTTAGTCATTTCCGACTCTTCGTGACCCCCTGGACCAGAGCACGCCGGGCCCTCCTGTCTCCCACTGCTTCCCGCAGTTTGGTCAAACTCATGCTGGTAGCTTCGAGAACACTGTCCAACCATCTCGTCCTCTGTCGTCCCCTTCTCCTTGTGCCCTCCATCTTTCCCAGCATCAGGGTCTTTTCCAGGGAGTCTTCTCTTCTCATGAGGGGGCCAAAGTATTGGAGCCTCAGCTTCAGTATCTGTCCTTCCAGTGAGCACTCAGGGCTGATTTCCTTCAGAATGGAGAGGTTTGATCTTCTTGCAGTCCATGGGACTCTCAAGAGTCTCCTCCAGCACCATAATTCAAAAGCATCCATTCTTCGGTGATCAGCCTTCTTTCCATAGCATTACTCTCTTTGAAAATCAGCCTTCCAGTGCTCTTGCCATTGCTGGTCCATGTCTTTCTCAGTATGACATCTCTCTTCAAACCACCATCCAAGCCTTCAAAAGTATAAAAAGGGCACAGTTGTTGACTGATATTTCATCTGGCTCATGAGCAGAAGTGCATTTTGTGAGAAACTTAAAATGGTAAAATAAAAAGTTCCCATAGAACTTTTGATCATTGAGCCAGTCAATAATAACACCAAAGGTTTCAACCCCTGATCTTTCTTTTCTTTTCTGGATGAAGGGTTAGGTACAGCATGCATATTTCATTATACTAATTTTCCAACTTTACTGCAGTCTTTTGCTATAAATTGTAAAAAAAAAAGGGGAATCCTAAGAGATGAGACAAGTTGCTACCCTGAGGCAGAACCCCTTACTTAATATGTGAAAAGGAAGTGTGAGGAATTGTGGGATTGTGTTACGTAGCTGCTGCTATGTGATTTAACCACATGTTCCACAGCCTTGGGCTTGTCTGCGCAAGGCTATATCTCTAGAGGACCTCCATGTAAGGATGGGTCTTGCTTGGGGGAGCTCTACGTGGGTACATTTGCAAAGACCCTCCACAGCCCTGTTAAGCACATGGCCAATGGGGGGACCGTGGCCAGCACACAGGGGGACAGCTGGTGAGACTTCATGACCCCATAACCTCCTCATGGGTTCTTTCAATGAATGAAAGAGTTTCTGGGCAGCAACTTGTTTCCTCTCTCAGGCATTTGTTTTCTCTGCACAAACAGAGAGTACAGTGGTACTTCTGGTTACATACTTAATTTGTTCCGGAGGTCCGTTCTTAACCTGAAACTGTTCTTAACCTGAAGCACCACTTTAGCTAATGGGGCCTCCCGCTGCCGCCGGTGCACGATTTCTGTTCTCACCCTGAAGCAAAGTTCTTAACCCGAGGTACTATTTCTGGGTTAGCGGAGTCTGTAACCTGAAGCGTATGTAACTCGAGGTACCACTGTATATTATTTGTTGGGGAGGGGGGATTAAATAAAGAGGGGGAAGACCTATCTACAGTGGTACCTTGTGCTACATACGCTTCAGGTTACAGACTCCGCTAACCCAGAAATAGTACCTCAGGTTAAGAACTTTGCTTCAGGATGAGAACAGAAATCATGCTCCGGCGGCGCGGCGGCAGCAGGAGGCCCCATTAGCTAAAGTGGTGCTTCAGGTTAAGAACAGTTTCACATTAAGAACGGACCTCTGGAATGAATTAAATACTTAACCCGAGGTACCACTGTATGCTACCTTGAGCTCCTTGGAGGAAAAGGTAGGATATAAATGTAATCAAGAAAGGAAGTTTAAACTCTGGAAGGGCAACATCCATACCACACACTTCTAAAATAATTTGGCGTGTCCAGCCATGTGCGCAAACACATTGGCGCTGGGGGTAAGGGGTAGGCTCCCAAGCCCTGCACGCTCACTCTCCAACTTTCCCCGTGTTGAGTAGAGAAGGTTTGGAGGGGGATTTGTCTCACCTTTTCCTGAAACCTTGGTGTGACTGGGGTCCTTGTCATGCAGAGGAGTCTACTCAAGCAAACTGAGAGGAGGCATTGGCATTGAGGCAAGGCATGCATGATGTGTGCCTGTTTCCCTTTGACACCTTCAGCATTTACACGTTCAGGTGAATCCCAGAACATGCCCATTGCCACTTCATCTTCCTTGAGAACCCTGGGACCTGTAGTTTTGTATGCAAAACATTTATCACTGGTAAAAATGGACACTCTCTGCCTGACATCTGATACATGCTTACTTGAGAGTAAGCCTCACTGAACTGAATATGTAGGGTTCCAGTCTCATACATCTCAAGCATGTTTGAATCTAATTAGTGCATGAAGGTATTAAACCAGGCATAGGCAAACTCGGTCCTCCAGATGTTTTGGGACTACAAATCCCATCATCCCTGACCACTGGCCCTGTTAGCTAGGGATGATGGGAGTTGTAGTCCCAAACATCTGGAGGGCCAAGGTTGCCTATGCCTGTATTATACCATAAAGTTGTCCCGCTGGGCTTAACCTATGTCAGCATTTCCCACCTTGAGAGGTAACGGGTCACCAAGCCTTTGTTGCCATTCATTCTCCATGTGGGCTTCAGTATGTAAGGAACTCTGAATTGATTGCTCCAGCACATGGCTTTAACAAGCCTCTTTTGTTTCAGACCAGTCTGAAACTAGCATTTTTCTCTACCAATGATTAAAAACTTTTACCAGTACCTTTTGTAACTAAGCAACATTTTAGCTGCCAGCGCATCTTTCCTGACTGCTGCATCGAAAAGCACATGAATCTGACCTTTGAAGAGTTTTGGAAGTAAATCATTTGATGACTTACCAAATGTGTGATCTGTCTCTGTCCTAGGGAACTGGGATTGCTTGGAAAGAGCTTTTAAAAGAGGACATTTTGGGGGCTCACTGGAAGGTCACATTTTAAGAGTTTTACAGTCTATATTTCCACACTCTTCTTTGCCGTCTGTTTTGCAATACTAAATCTCAGCTGGAGTTCTCTCACTGAAGAGCAATTGCACGAAACATGGGCCTTGGCTTCCAGGATTCAAACAGGATAGGCATACGTAGTTTTACTTTGTTGCTTACTTATAATTCCCAGAATTCTTTCATGTGCCAAAGTAGTTAAGCTGGTACGCAACCAATATAAATTGTAAGCATCTTTATTTTCACTCGCAGAGAACTGCAATATGATCCTTTTTATACCTCTGTTTTTTATAAACACTTTCTTTCCTTCTCTCTGTTTACAAGGAAAAGGTTTGTTTTCATTCCCTCCTTCCCCATGCAGATGTTTGGAGGCTAACTGTGCTGCTTATTAATTTGTTGGTAGATATATTTCACGATTCCCTTTTGGTGACAATAAATGTTTCTGAGGGATGCATTTCTAACATTGTTTCTTTATCCTTCCTGTGTTAAATATAAACAGATCCTTGCCTAACTGGGAGCCCTTTGACTGAATATTAAGACTTTGTTTATATAGTTCAACTGTTCATTTATTTTCTGCTTAGCATGCAAAATAAACAGAATGGGGGAAATATTTAGTACTGAAATTTCATGATGATGGCAAAGCGCCTTAGACCATTGGCAAAATAGCTGCAAGGCTCCTCCCTTTTGTTTACCGATTCCCTAGCCTAGACACATACAGCTGGCTTATATTTTATAGCAAGTTGTTCCTTCACACTCACAGACTTTTTCCTATATATATATTGGGAACTTGATAGTAGTTTGGTCACATCTGGAAAGAAATTTTCTCTTTCACACTACTCAACAAAACCTTTAGAGTAAAGAGTTTCTTTTCTGTATTTTAAGAGTACTTCCAAATGTATGCTGGCTACTGAATATCTCTCAAAAATGGGTGGATTAAACTGCATTAAAGAATTCCCTAAAAATTTACCTGCAGATTTATTGCCTCCATCTCCCCTCTACCAGATAAATTCGTAGCAAATTTGTTGTTGTTTGTTTGTTTGTTTAATTTGGTAACTAGTATTAAGACATCATATCCTCCTCTCTCTCTCTCTCTCTCTCTCTCTCTAATATGTATCTTTGCTTATGGGCTTTGGGGAATTCTGTAACAAACCAATGAATACTCTAAATAAACTATTACTGATAGTTTGATATCTGTTTATTTAATCTCTGACTGCCCCGCTGCCCTTCATTATTTAGCCCTGTTAAGAATTGAGAATCCAGACTCCTTTAGGAATAGTGATAATGATGGCTTTATATTTTATCCTATGACTTACGGTTTATGCTTAATGGTGTACAAAGGCCTGGGACCTCACGCCCAGCAGGGGGTAGCCAAGGACTGGCAACTCGGCTCTAGTCAAATGTGTGCTTTTCTTTTCCTTGCTGTCTTGCTAGGCAGACAGGAGGCTCCAGAAGGAGGCTTAATTTTCAGATGCCTCGTGTTAGTAGTTTTATTCTCTCAATACCCCCTTTACCATACAAATCCATTCCATGAATTCTTGGAGGGAGATGCAATTTTTTTCAAGGCGCTAGGAAAAGACTGGGGAGAGAAAAGAATTCATTTAAACAATTGCATCCACAGATCAGCTCATAAAAGAAGAAATGCAAGCTAGAAATTTTTTTTTTTGCAATGGTTGAATATTGCAACTACAAACATGTGCACATAGAGATAGATATTTGCCGCTATAAGCATGGAAGTTGAAATTCAGGAGGACTGGAAAATGACAACAACAATATTATACATTTTTCATCGGAAATGATTCCAAAACTTTTCGGTGTAAGGTCAGTTTTGAAAAGACAGTCCAGCTAATTTTGAAACATAGACAATTGTCCTCGAATTCATAGCTTTGGGGAAATTGTGTCATTTGTTGCATAACCAAATACACTGTTCTCTGCATTAAATAAATTACTGTTAACATGTTTATGTACAGTTCTAATATTGGGATTGCAACATTGCTTAGGCAGCTAACATATAAGGCTGTTGTCACCTCTGAAACATAGTTTTAGAAGCTGTAGGTTTTGCTCTTCACACAGGTGAGGCACTTGCTAAGAGAGCGATCCTAAGGGCCAGTTCACACATACCTGTTGATCACCTGATCACTTAGCACTTGATTGGCAGCTGTGTGGAACTGGACCATAGGAAAAGTTTTGTGTTAGTGTTGACATCAGATGATAGGAAATTTCTGCCTGTTATGATTAATCTGTAATAATGGCTTATTCACACATGTACTCCCTTTGTACAGTAGTCAGTGCATGGTGAACATGGATATGAGAATTGACCCTAAGGTAAGTGGGAAATCAAGTTCCTTGTGTCTTCCTAGGACTTATACCAACTTCTGTAGCTTCTATATTTTTGAAATATTGGCACAATTACATGTCCATTACAGTAGACTGTTTTAAGCCCCAAGATGTTGCCCATAGGTATTAGTTGTGGTTTTTGTTTTCTCCTGTGCTGTCTGTGGGTTTCTGCTTTTCTGCCACCCACACGAGTTGTCCACATAAAAAGCAACAACAATCGTCTATTTGGACACTGCCATTCTGAAGCAATACAATTATGCAGGTTGATTCCAGATATTTCAAAAAGCAGCAGTAACAGCAGAAATCCCGAACACAAGTTCCAGGATGAAGCAGGATGAGGAGTCAAAGGAATAATGTCCCAACTCCAAATACTGCTTTAGAACCGCTAGGATAGTGGAACAGGACTGAAGTCAGGGAGCACAACTCTGGGACTTTATTTCAGAGCAGAAGCCATGACATCAGTAACTGATAGAGCATCCTTGCTCTGGCAAGTGGATAAAGTGATAACAAGACTTTCGAGTTTTGTTCTAATTTGTGACAGTCCAGCACAGTTTTTTTTCCTTCGATGGGCTTCCAGCTCCAATTTAGCAGTGTGAATTGCAAGACTTCTTTGCATGGTTGTTGGCATTTCTGATTGAAAACTGAAGGTGCCATTTTGGCTGGCTGAAGACCTTCTGTTAAACTTTAATGTGTTTTTCACAAGATGGGTCTGTGCTGTTAGAAGAACGCACCAATGAGCCCAGTGGCACTTTCGGGAATGGGAGATTGAGGTGCCCCCAGTCAAATTCCGCTATGCTAACCGCTACATCACTGTTTGCAAACTAACTATTCTATGAGTACCAGCTGAAATTAAGAAATTGGGTCCTATGCTGAGTGTCGGGAGTGTGAATCAACACAGCTGACTACATTTTGGGCCTCTGTTCACAACCAGCTATTCTGTAGGTGCTGTTGAAGTGATCACACTGCTGCTTATCCTTTTATTAAAAAAATATTTTTTATTAATTTTCCAATTTATAGTAAATGTAACAACAAACATAAAAGAAAACATCAAAAAACAAACATACAAACAAACATTTATCCTGACTGTAACAAACCCACTTTTGCTATCATTGTTGGGTGACTTCCTCGAGTCCCCCTGGCTGATTTTCCATATGAATCATTGTACCAGTTTTCCAAAACTATTTTCACATAATATTTACTTGGTCAATTAACATCTTTCTTTCTTTTCATTTTGACTTGTATCCATAGTATTCTACAACATCACATATTTAAATCCTAGGCCAATCTGTTACTCGCAAGTAATTCTATTTAAGTTATCTTAACATATTTAACTAAATAATCTTTAAATTTCTTCCCACACTGCTGATTATCATTTGAATCCACCCAAAGGAAAAGAGGTATAGATTTGGAGCTGTCAGACATCCCAGCTTTGCTTCCCCATAGCAGCTAGAAACATAGGACACAGGAAGCTGCCTTATACTTGTTACACAATTTGTCTACCTAGCCCTGATTGGATTGATATGCCTCTTAGATGGAAGCCTTTCCCAAAAATGGATGCTTTTTAAGAGAGAGAGAGGGGGAGAGAGAGAGAGAGAGAGGTCAGGTATTGAAACAGATCTTCTGCATTCAAAGCTGGCACACTTCCACTGAGCCTTGTCCCCTACCCACCCACCCTGGCATCGGCTACGCATACAGTACTTAGATAATATACCAATCCAAATGCAATCAAATGCAGCCATGTATTGAGGTCTTCCAAGTAGACATGAGGGAGAAATTTCAATTCAGTTCATATTTAAAGGTGAATTTACCTAATTTGCACTTCCTGAAACAGTATGCAACAGAGCCGTTCTTAGAAATTCACGCTTTTCCAAATTTTGCAATGCAGTTCTCCCTCAAGTAATGTGCAAAAATGCACATACTGGGGTAAAGTTTGCATGTACATAAGCACATCTCTAGTAATAGTAATCAGATACAAACATCCAGTATATTAGGGGAAATTGCTTTGCAAATATGTATATATTCACAATGAAAAATGCATCCAAAAGTGTATTTATGAAGGAGAAATTCACACTATGATACAGATGGATTTTCATGAGACTTTTTTTAAAAAAGTTATTGCACACTAATGTGAAACATAAAAAAAACTGAAGAGTGAAGGCATGAGACATGGGGAGAATCCAAATTGTCAGATTTGCCTATTTCTCTGAGAAGTGATTGACAAGCCTCCTGTTATTTCAGTCCCAGGAAGGCAGGGAAACTTAGTAGTCGGCCATCCATTGGGTTTCAAGTTGTGCAGGCTTGGGGGCAAAGGCATTTTCTGCATATCAGCAATTGGTGTCTGGCTTAGGCGAATGCTCCTTGCATCTGACAAATTAGGCTCTGGCCCATTAAAGCTTCTACCACAATAAGTCTGTTACTCTTTAAGGTGCCACAGCATTTCTTGTGTCTGTTACAACAGATGGCTACTGTCCCAGTTTTGTTTTGTACTTTTTCGTCTCTGCAATGAGCCCGTGCAATTATGGCTTTGTGCTGTGGTTATATCCTCTAATATGCAACCACCACAGCTTATCTTGTCTCCCAAATTACTTCAAAATCTAATTATAAACACTCCCTCCTTCAGATGCAACCAACTTGCCACAGTACTAAAAAGCTGGGTAGCATTTCGCCCCCTTCTAAATTAATAAGTATAATCTGCCTGTTTTTAACCTGACAGACTCCTGTATTGCTGCACAGCTTTCCCATAATAGATACAACTTGACCTTTCTTTCCCTTGACTCCCCCCACCCCACCCCTGTAACCTTGAAAACAGTAATAAGCTGGAACTCCCACGAAAATTATTTGGCTACCATTTTATAAATAAATAAATTGTATACCACCCTTCATCGGACGATCACAGTGTGGTTCACAACAAAAATTCTGACTCAGTTGAGATATCACATCAAAATGGTTTGTGCTAACTATGGTTTGGCATGATGTCAGAGAGGGCAAGCTGTAGGACAAGCCACTTCTTCCTCTGGAGGCTGGCACATGATGGAGATAAGAGTGAAGATGGGAAGCTTTATATTTATATAAATATAATTTTTTATTTATATCCCGCCCTCCCCAGCCGAAGCCGGGCTCAGAGCTGCTAACAACAGTAAAATATTTCCAGTTACAGATAGGTAGCCGTGTTGGTCTGCCATAGTCAAAACAAAACAAAAAAAATTTCCCCCTTCCAATAGCACCTTAAAGACCAACTAAGTTAGTTCTTGGTATGAGCTTTCGTGTGCATGCACACTTCTTCAGATACACTGAAACAGAAGTTGCCAGATCCTTCTATATAGTGAGAAGGTGGGGAGGGGTATTACTCAGAAGGGTGGTGGGAATGGGTGATTGGCAGATAGCTGTAAGACCTATTGCAGTCATTAAGAGTCGTCAACAGGCTCATCACATTTGGGGGGACTCCAAATTGAGAAAACATCCCTTAGCACTACCCGTGTATAAGACGAGCCCCAATTTTAAACCTTATTTTTTAGTTAAAGAAAACCTAGTCTTATACACGGAAAAATACGGCATATGCCTTACAACAATAGTTCAACAATAATTCTAACATTACAAACCTTGACTTCCTTCCTCCTCTTTCTGCAGTTCCTTACATTTATTTTTTTATCATTTCCTGCATACCTCACTTATTCTTTTATTCATCTATTCTCATCTATTTCTCGTATATGTTTTTTGAAACTTCAGGTTTTTACAATAATCCTGCCAAAGTCTTAATTTGTTTACAGTTTACTTGTAAATATTCAACAAACCATTTCCATTCATTTCTAAAAAGTTTGTTGTCTTGATTTCTCATTCTTCCGGTAATTTCACCATTTCTGCAAAGTCCATTAATTTCTGTAGGCAGTCTTCTCTCATCGGGACTTCTTTCCATTTTTGGGCAAATAACATTCTTGCAGTTGTAGTTGCATACATAAATAAATATCTATATTGTCTAGGTAGTTCTAATCCAATAATTCCCAAAAAGAAAAGCTTCTGGGCTTGTTTTTTTTTTTACAAATGTTATCTTAAACATCTTTTTTGGTTCATTATAGATTAAAATATATATTGTATCTTCAGGCAGTTGCCAGGGCCCACTGTTGATGCTGATGCCTCCTAGCATTCTCCATCATGTTTTTGCAATGGCTGCTCCGTTTGTTTGCTTTTACTCACAAAGTTATAGAAAGATAAAACTTGTGGTGACGACACTTGCAGGGAACTGTATTCTGTGAAAACTAAAATCGCACTACAGACTTGGCCACTGGGGTCTCATCAACCAGCACTTCATATGATGTATGTCTTCCCAGTTGGGTCATTACCAAAATATTTTCTTTAAAACATAGATCCTTGAAATGTTACAAAAAAATTAATCCATGGATTAATTTTTAATCTTGAATAACTACTCCTAGTCCGCAGCATGAATGAGGTTGAAATCTGTGCTC
Organism: Podarcis siculus; assembly: GCA_034642415.1. Lineage (NCBI taxonomy): Eukaryota > Metazoa > Chordata > Lepidosauria > Squamata > Lacertidae > Podarcis > Podarcis siculus. The sequence continues at coordinate 1,238,441 of JAXCMG010000095.1, read as the reverse complement.
AGCACATTTCCGGACAGATGTTCTGCACAAAATGTAGTCAAACCTATACCACAAATTCCCACTGGAGTTAAAAACCAGTACTGGAACCACTCAACCTTCTTGGCTCTGATTCAGTGTAAATTGTTAGCATTTACCGAATTATACCAATTGTCTAGACTCTCTTCTTCCTTAGAATAGAAGGGCTCCATTCCCCCCAAATAAGCATTCATGCTCCACATGATGTTTTTCTCCTGTCTGTGGCTGAAGCTGTTCAGTCTTGGGGTCCATTCTTCTTCGCTTGTACTTCAGGAACCAGATGTGCAGAAAAGTACCTGGCTCCTTCTTCAGCTTTTAAAAAAAGTTTAGACAAAGTTCAGATTCTCTATCACACACCAAGATGTAAATATCTGAATGATATTTTTTACAAAGAGTCTGGGGGTTGGGTTCAGATAGTACCCTGTGCAAAACTGCATGTCTACAATTAATGAAGTATTGCATTTCGTTATAAAGAATCCTCACATAACGAGCTGGTGGAGAAAGGTAGGCCAAGGGGCAGTTAGGAATGGTTTGGCTCAGCTCACACTACTGGAGACTTTGACAGTTGAGTGGAGGCTTGAGTGTGGAAGCAAACTTGGGGAAATAGGGGGAAGACCCACCCTTCGGGAGTTGGAGCTTGCAGCCACTATTGTATCTACAGCTTCCTGATACCCACACCCACAGCTGCTACCCATTGCTACATCGGAGGCAGGGAGCAGTAAACAGCCTGGGCGTCTCTCCTGACAGCTGTGGCTGAGCAGTTGCTCAGATGACTCTCTCGTGGGTGGGGTCAGAGGGCGGCTCTGAATTCAGATAAATAGGATTGCGCAACGTTGCACTCTGCTGTCCAAACAGACTTCACTGTGAATATTTGTTCATAAGTATTCCTTTTGCAGAGCAGGTTGCATAAGTTTAATAAAACACTTGGGCTGCAGAACGGGAGATAAAATAAACATGCCTTACATGCTCTCTCTCTGTGTGCAGTATATTATATATAATATTCCAAATGAAAGTTTGTGGTAACATTCAAATGAGCAATTATTTACTGTTTTGTTAAATGCTGACATGTATGACAGCAATCATATATTACTATAAATAGTTTTCTGTTAAGAATGGCTCATTAGTTATTGTATAGAGCTGTGTTCATTTTAAGGTTCAGATTTGCAATCTCTTTTTTCTCCTGCTTAATTTTTGGCAGCAGGCCAGCTGTAGATATGCATAATATTTCACTGTTAAACCTTGCAAACAGAATATCCTGCTGTGCTAAAGAAAACATTATGTTTCATACCACATGAAAACAATCCATCACTTTTTAATCAGCTCCCCCAAAAATGGGAAAGGGAAAGAGACAGAAGGAAGGAAATAAGGAAAGAAAGAAAGAAAGAAAGAAAGAAAGAAAGAAAGAAAGAAAGAA